>UZAM01007628.1:17202-29484 GCA_900618415.1 Soboliphyme baturini
AAAATTTAACTGGAAATGGGCAGGGTATGCTGCAAGAAAAGCCTATCAATCATCGTTGAATCGTTGGGCATGAACGGCATGCGTATGAAAGTATGTAGAATGGAAAGCCTAGTTACTTCTCTTTGCATGTGAACGGAGAGGCAGTGGAACAGGTGGAAAAGTTCAAATACGTCTGGGTCATTTTTTGCTAGTTATGAAAGAGGTTATTTTCGTACTGCAATAGCCAGTTGCGTTCTACGTGAATTAGTGCGAACCTTTATGACCAGAGCGGAGCTCGGTCTGAAATAGAAGCTTCTGTTCAAGTCGATCTCCATGCTCACCTTTGGTCATGAGTCGCGGGCCGTGACAAAAGACATCGCTCCCGGCTGAAATGGACTTCCTGAGACGAGTCTCTGGCCTTGTGCGTCTTGACATGATCCAGAGTACAGAAATCCACAAGAGCCTTGGTGTAGAGCCGCTGCTTCTTTTGACTGAAACGTCATGGATACGATGGGTGCTTGGACACGTTTTGCGAATGCTTCCAATAAAGAAGGCGGAGCAGCTCGTGCCTACTCGACCGACTGACTGCAGATCCTGGGATCGGTTAAAAATCACTTGGGGCATGTGCCTTGAAGGCCCCTACTCCAGACCCTGATAATCTCTTGCTGAAGCTCAGACGTTGTCACAGGATAAAACCACTGGTGATATGTGTGACGCTGCAGTCTTTACTTCCACAAATGATGATTGGTCACCAAAACTGACTGACTGAAGTTATATTTGTTATTTTATTAATAATTATATTTGGTTTTCTTCGCACAAAAATTATTTATTTCTTTTGTTCACCTTTTTTTGTAGTAAATTATGACCCTAGCTTGTATCGGTGCAACAGCTGAGCCGTTAACGGACAGTTTTTCTGTTCATTACAGACTTTTCTTTTATACTTCAGTAGCCTTGTTTTTATGCCTATTAAATTTTATCTTTCTGTTTCAGGTCCTCGAATGGTGCTTGAAGTGATTCGCATTTACAGCGGAACTTTCGGGGGCCCTGTTTTGTACAGCAACTCGGAGTATCAAAGTCCGAATTTGCTACGACGGCTTCAAAAGCTATCCAGCGCAAATAAATTTGAAGAAAACGTGGGCCGTAAGATCGCTCATGAATTGCGCGTCGAAGAAACGCCTGTCTCTTATCCGATCGATAGCAGGGAAGAGGTATTCACCGAAGAGCCAGAGGAGCATGTTGAGTCGAAGAAGAGCAAGCAGAAACTGTTATCGTTGAAGAAACGAATCGAAAAATTTCCTCGGCGTGTACGTGCAAAGAAAAATAAATAAATCTGACAAATTATTTTTGTGTTTAATTTTTGTTCTTGAAAGAGAATACATCGATTTTAAAATAGTCGAATCGATATTCATAGAAAAATATTGTGTTGGCGCAGCCAGGTTTTGCATCCAGTCAGTCAACCGTCGTGACCATGGTAGAAAGTTTAAAACATGTTCTGCAACAAATCCTGTAAATTAGAACAGCTGTAAACATGGTGCACTTGGTTTATGCAAATGAATCGTCAGCAACTCTGTAAAGCCTTTTACATCCGGGGCAGTAGTTTCTTTCATGAGGAACCGCGTTCAAATCTCATCTGCAACATAAAAGTTTTGCCTTTGTACTGCGGAATCTTTTCAGCAAGTTTACATAGCTGTTTCGTTGCTTCTAGTGGCCTGGGAGACATTTTAAGCAGGTTACTGCTTTACGGTATTTTTAGTAAAACTACATATTTGAGCAGGGCTGAACAAAAACGTGTTAAGACACCTGCTGAAATGCTGCAATCCATGTAGTGCATAGCTAAAATACCTTGTCACCGTGACCGGGCCACTAGAAGTAAGATAATAGTACACCTATGCCGTATAAATCCGGAGAATCAGCCGAGAATATTATTTTTTTACCGGTGGTATCGAAAATAGCAGTTTGCTAGTAAACCCTATGTCTAAGTGAGATACGAGTAGGTAAGCCTTTAAATTATGATATAGTTTAAAATATAAACCTTTGTAATATGAATCGTCCAGTGATAAAAATTTATTTTTGATGTTTAATTCTTCAAGCAAAATTCGCAGAGTTTTAGAATAGTTGCAACAACGATAGAAACCAATGCCAAGGTATTTTTTTTTCTGGCGAGTTTGTCAGACGCCACAGACCACCACCCTTGACCTATGGCAGGAAACATATCAGGAGTTATAGCCACTGACATTTTGAATTGGAGGACTCCGTGGCCAGAAGGCGCAGGCATCAAATGGCATGACCGTATGTCCTGCACGCTTTGGCAGGATCGTGGCAAATCAGCATGCTGTATTTATTATTTGAGGGTCAGCTACCTGCTGCCCATTTTACGGCTGGATGCACCAGAGCACGATGGAGTGAATTTCGTGCTTAAACAGAATTTGCAGTTAATAGGAGAAACTGGCTTTAAAGTGCAAAGCAAACCACTAATCTATTTCACCATTGCCCTCTCCGCCTCCAATATGTTCATATGAAAATTGAAGAGAGATTTTAGAAAGGCTGAAAGAACGTAATTGAGACCTCGTCTGATAAGAGACGCCAAACCGATTTTGCTAGTTCAATAATCGGCGGAATATATGCACGTCTCGGTACTTCTGACAGCATTCTCGTTGCCTGCCATCGGCTTCACAGGGTTCGTACACGATGATCGTGCTGATGGTATCCATGGTGTCAGAATCAGTGGTCGTTCAGTGAAGGCTGTTCAGTTTCTTTCGTGCCCTTAATCGCTGAAGTAGAATATTTACTTTGTTTTTCTCCGTTGGCAATAAACCTGCATGAGGTTTCTATGACACACAAATGATTCTTTAACATATTGTAAAGTAAATGGTTGCAACATTCTAAGCACTTCCGTTTGTTCACTTTGATTTTGTTTACATATGACTCATCCATGCAAAATGTAAATAATGATTTGACCACGGATGTGATATCTTATTTTCTTTCCTTAACCTGAGTGCATTCGGTTCCAACTTGTCCTGCGAAGTTAACGTTGCACCAGGATCCAAACAATCTCTTCCTGGGGTGCTGTCATGCTCAAACTATGAATTGGATATCGAAGTGAAAACTCGATGGTCAGCGTTTCCAGCTTGTCCGCGTTTTCGATCAATGGATTGCGGTCTGAAACAGGCGGTGTGCCAACGGTTGTGAAAAAAACCCGGTGTTTAGGAATTGTTAAGCTACTTCACATCGTATGTTCTTTTGTGTTTTATCACTGATATAGTCCAGTTTTAGCTGCTCTACGCACTAATCGCTGTTTTCGTCTTCCATCAATGTTTTCAAAGTTATTCCCTGCCGTACTGCTACCTTCCTGGAGCAAGTGCCTTTGCTCTACAGAACATTCCTATGACCGTAGCTTTGCTTGGGGCGTTGGTTTATGTTTTACAGCTCATGACATGGATCGTCGTCGTACCATCGCCTCGTGCCAGCACGTGCAAGGCGTTAATTAAAACGGTAAATTTGCGCATGTTTCGACCTATGCTTTTCTGCTGTGCAAAATGTCACTGGTGGCATACTGTAGTTTAGAAGCTACAGACTGGCAAAAAAACCTTTAATTGTAATTTCGTAGATCGCACACGCGTCAGAGGTGGCGTGAAAGTGCAATGAAGCATAACTTATGTAATACCACGTAGGCCAACCGTATTGCTAGAAAGCTAAATCTATGCGTATGTTATGGTTTAAAATTTGAAATATTTTTTTGGCTGAACTTTTTATTCATGTTGCTGTCAGTTTGTGTCGGCAATAGATCCTGTTGCATGAATCGGAATCGCTTCCTGCTGAAGATATACTGACTTGTTGCTCACTGTTTATTTATTTAGACGAAATACGTGACTTTCATACATTTATCCATTTGTCCATTCACTCATGGTGTAACAAATTTCATGACTGATGCTTCAGGCTTAGTGATTGTTTGGTATTATGTTTTTTCTTTGTTTACACGACTGACCAAACAGATTCGTCATTTGGTCGTCCCAACGTGTTGATGGACGAACGACTGAACGTCAGTGGCCGATGGGAATCAAGTTGGTAACTCGGTAGGTCCACCTGTTGTCCTTCAGACGAGCCACGTGGCCGACTTATCTTTTCTTCGAGTGGTACGCGGCAGTGAGTACATTTAAAACTTGTGTCTGATTTTGAACTATCACACTTGGAACATGGTTTCAAAAGGAGACCTCGCACCTTCTACTTTACACCGCCCTCTGCATTACTACTAGTTTCTTTGCCTCAGCCTCGATGGTAGACTAACTCTCTGGGCCGTGAATTCTGACAGGTGGAACGACATAATCGAAGAGTCATTCCTTCATGGTCATGGATAGTTTTGATGTGATTGAAACTTACTCATGCCGCCTTCCTTTTTCTCCTGATCTCGCCGTTTATGGTGTTCGGCACGGTCTCTGAACGTTCAGCAATAAAAACAGTATTTCTGTATGGAGCTGAACGCTGAATCACTCTTACGAGGCCAAAGAAATATCTGATATCATACCTTGACGAATCTGTTGTGTCAACAAGCAAAATTACACTGAAATAAATACGAAAGTAGTACTCTGGCGATACCGCCACTAATAGAAATGCGGTCAGAAAGGAGAACCCAATTGGCTCTGCAAAAAACGACCAATGAAATGCATATTCAGTTTAGTGCAGAAACAGTGATTTCAGGGAAGAGTAGAAGGCGATGTTGTAAAATGTCGCATGAAGCCGTTAAGCCATAAGCCACTCAATTCTTAGCTAATGATTGAAAAATGTTCCAGAAGTTGATTCGTACACTGGATCTACGCAACAGCGATTATGTCAAAAAGAATACTGGTCATTCGTTGCTCAAACCACCATGACAGTCTGCAAAATTTCTCCCGTATTTATGATCCAAGATCCTGAACCATGTCTGTTTCCTCGAAATTTCCTAGTTTCATTGATTTGGTTCCAGAAACATCTTTCGTTTGCAAATCGTAGACTGTTTGAATGACGACATGTTCGTGCTTTCTTGAATGAATAATATTTATGGTACTCTGAACGATTTTTGTTCGATTTTGTACTCAGCGTATCATACTCATCGAAACATTTGCTTTGAATACATTATAACGTCTATCAGCTGCTTACAACCACTTGAAACTAAAGTAAATGAGTTCTACTTACTGTCATCAACCCAATTCATTCTTTTCTTTATGCACTTCACGTGATGAGTCATGTGGAGAGTCATCCTTGTGGCCATGTTTTTTTTAGAAAAAGCAAGTATATGAGACCAGAGCTTGTTGGAGGCCACTGAACGCTGAAGCAGAGGCTGATCGTAAGAGACTTTGAGCCCGACGCATGCTTATGGCCAGATGTTTACCGTTCTCTCTGGTGATGTTGCCATTTCCAAAACACCCCTTGCTGTCATTTATCTTAAAAGCAAATTGATTTTCAGTCATTCTTCGCTTCTGCGATAAACCTCTGATTTGCACCGCAATTTAGGACTTGATCCTGAGCCTGGTATTCCTGGCGTTTGATTTCTTAGCACTGGCAATCGAACTATGCATGCTCTACCATCTGATAATGTACTACCTCTGCAATTTTTGTGGCACGCTGTTCGCTTGGTCGGCCGCTTCGGTAAGCGTTTATAATCTAACCATAAATACGTTTCAAATTAATGTATTTAGGCATTTTTTGTCGTAAGCATTATCTTACATACTTGGAATGCAGTTGTTTGTCTTACTAAAACGAAATTCGAATATGCAATAAATCCTTTACCGTAGACAGCTGTTTTTGATTGCCATTTTTATGATTTCGCAATAAATTAATGTGACCTTGCTTTTGCAAAGCATGTGATTTCAAGGAGACTTCATTCTCTACTGCAGCATTTGTCTGAATCGACGATTGTTGGTATAAATCAAAATGTTAAAAATCACACAATGCATGTAGGAAACAAAATCACTGTAAGTGTTCAACGAGCATCTATATTGTTTCAGTCACAACTGTAGAAATGCCTTGCAAATGTGCCTGGCTCGCACCTTAGTCAGTTATGCTATTGGCGAGCATCCTGAGAATGGAAAATGATGGTTAATCATCAGAAAAACGGTGGCTTGACGCCATGCTTGACAAATGGCAGCGTTGAATTTTAAAAAATAGCACCATTCAAGGTACTTTTGTCGTCAAGACCAACCACGGATTTGTCATAACTTCATTCTACTGAACGCAGGATCAGGCTCTTCATTGCCCATGCCGCTGTAATGATGTTTCCTAGTTTTTTTTTCGTTTCTTTCATGAAGATGAGTCAAAATAATTAGAAATATCAGAGGTTTATAAATACCTCGTTATTCAATATTACCTGGTAAGAAATTCTTGTCATGTTGCGAAGTAATGGCTGCCCTAAATGTCACTGATGCGGTATTTTGCAAACGCTCTATTTTTCTGCGAAACTAAGCGTGTACACAAAATCATCTGTACTAAGAACTCACAGAATTATTAGGGTTAGTATATGTGATCGCGCGAGCGTTCGTCTCTGTGCAGGCAACGATTTAAAGGGAAGTCTCATATGACAACTTTCCACTTTCAGGATTGGTACCTTCTTTGCATTCAACTTATGGTGGGCGTTAATGTACTTTCTGCTTCCTCAGCAAGGAGTGCCCTGATCTTTTAAAAAGCTTTTAGCCTTTTCTTTTCTTCCCATGAAGCGGTACTGGCTTGTCTCATCAGAAGGAGGAAATTCGAGTGATCCAGGACATTTCGAATCCGAGCTCATTGCCATATGTAGAAAGCAACAGCGGGCATTTGACCCGAGATCAAAGATAAGAAATCTGGGTGCCTGGACAAGCCAATCAATCAAAATTAACTCTGTTCTGATAATAAATGACAGATTAACCGACTTTGTCATTTCTTCAAATAATCCCTACTAATATCTCGCATCTTCGAACCTGTCTATGAGAATAATTACTTATTCGATTTATTGGCATGCGGCAACTTTTTCCTCATGTTTTCTCCAACAAATTATCATATTTTTTAAGTGTTTTAATTCTGGATCAACAAGGAGTGGCTACAGTTTTCACAGCGCTTTTCTTACAATTTAATCAAAAACCTTCAATTAGCATTCGAACATTACTTATTAACTTGTATTATTTAATATGGTAATTTGACAAATCATATCTTCAGCCATAAATTAATTAGAATTAGAATACGCCTTAAACCGTTTCATAAAGGAAAAAATTTTAGAATGTTTTCGTTTTCTCAAAACTTCGTCTCAGCGCTCATCGTCAGAACAAGATGCGATCGTTATTGAGAACGAAACGCGACTCCACGATCAGTTTTACACATCAGAAGCTCTCTGTCAGCCTCCTGTGGAAAAAAATGATTACATCAACTTGGTTTATTTACGCCAAGGAAATATTGCTAAATATTGTTCTCTGTTAATATGCTTCCTATAAATTCTAGTTTCCGTAATATACCTCTAAACTCATAGCCGAAAAGTCAATAAACTTTTGCCATTTTGGCTGTATGCAAATTAACGATATCAGAGTCGACGCAACTGGTGATTGTGCAGTTAATTTTGACATAGTATCGGGAGCCAGAAGGGAATGTCAGCGCGAAAAATCGCCGGTTTGATGGGCATGCAGAACGAAATACGGCTGTAAACTGCTGAAAAACAGGGACAATAAACAGATAGTTGTGCTTTTCAAAAAATGTCAGCCAAAATGAGTTTCGCATATGAACAAAACGAGTTTTACAATGAGCCAAATTTATCGTTATCTTCATAATCGCTTCTCCTTTTAGGTCGCGGAATGAGCAAAACTTAAGCAACGAAAATCGTCGTAATCTACACACTGTAACACTTTCGTTCCACAAACCAAGAAAACTGACAGTGTCTAGGAAATTTTTAAAAAATGAGAAAACAACAAGCTGCCACCGTAAATCTGAAGCACAAAAAATAAAAAATTTTGAGAGCTGATAGACGAGAAACTATCTGCTTGCTATAGCGAATTCGAAAAAGCTGTTTTTCCGCCGCAGCTTCGCCACATGTACGCAAGTAACCCATCGAAAACCAGGTTTCATGGCGTATTGCACCACTTTTGTTCATAATTGCCTAGAGACCATTCCAGCAGGCCATAGCTTTATGATATTTGAGAACTTTTTTCCATAGGGATGCCTAACACTTATCATAAAACATATTTCCGCAGCATATTTGGGTACTCTTTATGTCCTATGGCCTATAAATCAAAAAGTTCGTTCATACATCGAACTATCAATGACAAAATCTGACTTAGATAAAATTATACCGGTTAATATTCTCTGACGTACCAATGAGGCTTTTGATATCGATACTGTAGAATGCATAGAGTCCCAGATCCTGAAACATCATGATGAGCGCGATTCATCTCTAGTGGACAAAATGACGAAAGCTGCGTCTTTCACTGCAGGTGCACAAAGACATTGAAGCCTGATCAACTGCAATGGCCTCCTTAAATTCTCCGTCAGCAACTACGAGCAACGGAACAGTGCCATATGGCATGAAACCTTGCCTTAGAGGGGTAGAGCACAATTTAGCGTATTCCGGTTTACGATATATCTTGATGCATACATATGTATATTCGAATCAGGACTTTAGCATGGCTAAGCAACTCGTGTTATTCACAGTGCTTAGTTATAGTTAGTTTTTCAGCTGTACGCTTGTCATCATTTTCGCCTTACCGCGTTTCCTTTTATTTCTTTACACCTGAAGCGTCGTTTCAGAAACTCAGTTGAATAGCATACCTGTAAGTACAACATATCGATTGGCATTGCCCAGTACCGACTGCCGCAAACAGAGCTAAAACACGTTTAGTCCGAAATCACAGGCAAAAACCCTCACTTCACAGATGTGCGGGTTTTGCGATTTTAGTTTTTTGTTAAAAAAATTGTAGATCCTCGTCAGGGTTAGCGATTAAGTAAACATTCATGGGTCTTTGCTAGCGTAGCGTCAAGCATTTAAATGAATTCACTTACTCGTACTGAAAATCACGCTTTGCATTTAACGGCTAAAGCAAATCCTCAGCAAGTCTTCATCCCCGTTGTATCCAAATCCTGCGGTGTAGAGCACCAAGTCAGGGCGAACAATTTTTGCGGTCTAGGAGGAAAGCATATAGGTACAATGATATTCATTTCAGGCACAGCACCGTCTACCTTTATCACAGCCAGGTCGATCTCCTCATTTCCCATGTGACAAACCAGATGAGTTCCAATTCTGGAGGCTGTGGTACTGTTAAATTTAATTTTCCCTAAACTTGCGTATCCCTAGGAATACGTTCCAAAGGGCAATTGGACAGATGAACTAGCGACGGGTCGAAACACAGAGGGAGAGCAGTCAGAACAGATGTCCGTCGCAGTATATGACGACACTACACATGACATGCACACTACACTACACAGGACATGCACTACACATGGAAGAGAAATGAACAAATCACCTTATGACCTGATTTTTGCCTACGCTGCTTTTTAATTGACTTCGTTGACTTCTGCAATATCTGATTGAAGTACTTTAAAACCGTTGTTAAACTTAAACGATTAATACATGGAAAATGTAGCATAACACAGTTTAAAATTGTACTGGGGGATTCTTAGAAGAAAGAACATATTACTGCATATAGTATAACTAACTAAAGCTTCCAATAAAGTTTGTAAGAAGGCAGCGCGAGGAAGGAAGAAAGACCTATCATTCTGGAAGGTGATTGGCTCCTTTACTACCACGAGCTGGAAAAATACCATTTACTCCCGGAGCCTGATTGGTCACATACAGATCTAGCAATAGCATAAAATGGAAGGCTCATGAAAGCAGTTCAATGTATAGACTGCGAAATAAACTTGAACGTTTGGCACTATGCCACTAAAACAATGCTTACATTGGACGCAATGGAACAACACACATAATTATTGTAATTATTCAGCAGCATTGATCGTTTTGGTAGCAATGACCTCAAGTGCATGAGTTTCACATTTTAAAAAAATGGGAGTAATATTTTAAGAAGGGTCATTTGCAATCAGATTTAAAACACTAACACTTACCTGCTCAATGATTTGTTATTCTTTATGCGCTTCCATTTCCGCTTTCAATTTCATTTAGAAAAGAAGTGTTCCAAAACAAGAATTGCATCCTTCCAAAAATGTTCACAAAGGATAGAGCTTTTTCTAGTTTGCCAGGTACAATCAAAAATGAGTTACATGAAAGAAAACTTCCAAATTTCCAGTTTAGAATATGACAATATATTTATGCCATGCAAAAATTTCAAATACCTCAAGAACATCCTTAGATGAGCATACGTCTTAACTTTGCTATTAGGTGAATTAATGAATTAAGAAACAAATGAAATAGCTTATTTTGATTTCAGCAAGTTCACCATCAACTCCACGTCTCAGAGAGTGAGCAAAATCAAACCAATGGAAATTGAATGGCAGGGTGAATGGCAGCGGTGTGTATCTTTTAGCGTTGCAAACTTGTCACAAATCCGGAAACAGCAATTGCCAACTGACAGTCCGTTGTGTGCCAAAACAAAATCCTATCTCGGCAAAAGGCAGTGACTACAAAGCTAAACGTACTATTCGAGGTAGTCACAGAAACCACATCGTCCCATTTCCTCTTTTAACCTCCAAACGATGTGTTGTGTCATTCGACACAGTGAAATTCCACAGGTAATGGTAAACCTTACTGAAGGTCTGTGCAAAGGGAAAAACGTAAGGATAATAATTGAATTGGCTTAATGCCACGAGTAGAGTTCATGATGTGAGATGTTCTCTCTTTTGTCGCTTAACATAGTGGTGGACTATTTTACGGGCAACAGTATCATTCCAAATTACAACGAGCGACTGCCCGTCAGTCAGCGATATCTGGCAGTATTCGCAACGAACCTTGAGTACGCCGATTACATTTGCTGCTGAACGACTCCGCAAGCAGCCTAATGGCTCTTACCTGAAGCATGTTCAACATTGCTGTGGGATCGAGTCTACAAGTCAACTCCAAAAGGTAAAAATTTTGAGGTCACCCGCTGTGACCGTCAGCACGAGGAAACTATAGGGTCTTGTTATGATTGACGAGGTTCACCATTCCAAGTAGTTTACAGAAGGATCAGACTATAAGTACAGATTGGAAAATTGCCATTCTCAAAGTACTTGCTTTTCCTAGTGCTGATGTACAGTTTCAAAGCATCTGCCGTCCTGAAGCGTAATCAATTCGGCATCTTCAAACAACGATGTATGTCCAAAGTCATCAAAGTGCAATGGCACCACTGAGTCAGGAACTTGCTGATAGTGACGACTGCCGGTCTGCGAAAACCATGAGATAAACTCAGAGACTGGCACTTAGACTGGTTTGATAAAGCGGTCCAAAAAGGGAATGAAAATATGTTGAAAACTTTTCGCTCTTGGGAACCGCGTATTGACTGCAGACGCGTGGGAAAATAATACTAAACGTAGGAGGATAAATCTTATTGAGGTAGACCTGCTTGCGAAGAGGAATTTGATGTTTTCCGCAGCAGTGAAGTTTGCCTAATAGCAATCTAAAGTACCATTTTTAAATGCAACATTTCAGATATAATAAATCTGTGTTACTCTGCTGCTTAGACTCTGTTAATTTCAGATGACGATGACAAAAAAACAATAATGGTTCCTAGCAAGATGTACAAGCATACATAAACAAGATATACTGAGGTAGTAGATAGTCATAACAAATCAGCGATAATTAGATTGGGTTACGATGGCTTCATCACAAGAGATATCAAACGTGTGTTTGCTTTTTAGAAGTACAAGGGTTTACACCTTGTACTGATTATGACTCTAAGTAGCCAATTGTAAGGTGGACTTGGCGAATTGCAACATCAAGTGACATTCCAGTCAAACAGGAGGTAAATTTTGCTGCTCATCAGCCCCTACTTTCTTTGACCCTTAATAAATATTCCGTCATTGCGCCAAGACATTGATTTGCTTTCAACTTGGCCAGCAGTTAAATTTTCGTTTTTTATTCTTAAACATTTGTATGACCTCTGCAAAAGTAGCCACTCTCTGTGGTACTGAGGAGAAACCGACTGAGAATATGTGTGTGTCACACTTTACCAAGAAAAACGACAGGAAAGCCAAGCATCACAGAGACATCACATGAAATTATATTCTGCCGGGGTGAAAGGCAAACAGACTTTCTTCTAATGCCGCGTGGCAAACCTCTACAAAATTTATAACCGTTTGCCAAGATTGAATGAAATGCGAAGCATAAATAAAAATTACTCCAACCCTGTGCATGCAGCTCGAGTCAGACTACAGCAGACTACATCA
>UZAM01007632.1:9691-20889 GCA_900618415.1 Soboliphyme baturini
GTACCGCCATTAATGGCCAGTCAAAAAGTGGCTAAGACAATGAAGCTCCCAATTACTTCAATGAAAATGTCATTACTTCAGCGAAAAACATAAATTGCCTCAGAAGGAGGATGTTCAAACTGCCTTGGATTATGGAAAACACTCTAACTCAGAGAGTGAAGAGGAACTAGGTTAAAGAGTGATTGCAACACCGCCCTGTACCATCGATAGCAGACCATTGACATTTCATTCGTTCTGTTATCAGGAGTTACACATAGCGCGTGACTCAACGTGAAAAGAAGAAGATCAACAAGGCAGCTAGAACGGTTGACGGATGAACGTTGCTCTTAGCAGTGCAAAAGTTGTCTGGTACGTATGGAATGCACGTACATGATGCCAAGCATGTTGCTAGTTCTAAAAGAACGTTTCGATATATGTGCTGAGGATTTCCAGCAGCTACTGAACACATGTCTACTAGATTTGCACCTTCCAATTTTTGCAACGACATCAGATCTTAGTGCGGATTTATCCGCAAAACCAGATACCCATAACGTATTGGAACGACCTAAGACGAATTAAATGATTGATATGGTTTGAATTCCTTTCGGCTAACCATATATCTTCTTCTTCCATGACCGCTTCTCCTTTTGGATCGCGGAGGCAAACGTCAGACAATTCTTCCACCGTTCCTGATTTTGTTCCACAGTCTGAGGTTCGGCAGAGGACAACTGGATTCTGGAACAGACTTCTTCCATATATTTCATCTTCAACGTCACCTTCTATCGCCGCATCTCCATCCAGGTCGCGAGGTAGACGCGTCAGACAGTGCTTCCAACGTTCCCTGTCCTGTTCCAGAGTCTAAGCTAGCTAACCAAATATTAAGGAACAAGAAAACAGAAAACTTCACTTTCTCTATCAATTATCAACCTCAAAACGTTTCTTGATAGAATGAAAGTCTGGAATAATACTTCCGATACTAAATCGGAGCATGCAACCGGGCCTGAAACAGTCGTGGTATTATGGTACTGTCACCCTCCGCAAAACCGTTCCACTAGATCTTTCTGCAAAAATTGAGAATGGCAGCTTATGGGAAACTTCGCGCAAATTAGGCAGGTCTGGAGGGATGAGTGACTCCTTCTCTGGCCATATTCAACTCCGCATAAAATTTTTGTGCAATGTCGATTATTTCAGCCGCCTTGTTCTGAGATTTGCCTTTAATGTTTTTGATTTAATAATAAGTCTTTTAACCATGTGCAAAATCTAAAATGTCCAATGGATACCTTAGCACATGGTTTTGATTTTAACATTCATGCAGGAAAAAAGAAAAGAGGCATGTGCCACTGTTTGAATGTCGGTCTTCCTTCACTTTCATGATGACTTGCCATTTTGGTGCCCTATTTTCATGAAGTTGTTGATGCTGCTGATTTCTGTGTATACGTCATTAGCCAGGAGTGCCATATTTTATTAAGCAGAATCTATAGCCATGTGGCAAGCGTAGTTTTCCTTTTCCTTCCCACAGAGTGGTATTCAGAAGGAAGAAGGGAAAACTGCAACGACCGAGAATTGAACTCGAGATCTGTCGATTCTGAGTTCGACTTTCTCTCGACTGAGCAACCTAGCTCAGAAGCAATGTGTGGTAAATTCCTTGCTCAATAAAGTTCTTCAATAAGACAAAGATTACCTCGATTGGAATCGAATTTGGCACTTCCGGAATTTCGAAGCAGACCATTTAGACACTGTGCCAGCACGCTGACGCATGCAGGAAACATGTCTGTCGGTAAGCTCAAAGTTTCCACGCAAAGCGTGGATTTTTCCAGAGAAATGTACTTTCGTTTTTTCGAGTGTTCTCGACGTTCTTCTCTGAGACAGCGCTGATCTGCCAAAAACGAATGTCTTACTCCATGGGGAAGACGCAGTTCATGCTATCCGACCAAATCTTCTTGGCCTGGAGTCCGCAGTCATCGTCACCTGAGGACTTCCGTATGCAACACAGCTAAGAAACTTAGTGTTTTTTGCATAAAGAAGTTAAACCTTATGAAGAACCCTCCCGACACACTGGATCTGCAAGTCGAACAAGAAGGTGAAGCTGACGATAGGTTGACCTGTTTAAGAATATTGGTTGGCAACTGTATTTTTTCTACTCATCAAACCATGATTTCACGTTATACTGATCAAACCATGCCTGCAATAGGCATAACAGCGTTATCAAGGTCGGAAAGGCTATTGAATAAGATATTAATAAAATATCCAGATGAAATTTGAATGAAAAAAGAAATTAACGTCATGATTTTTAATAAATAAATGGATATGTGAAGGAAATAGTTGCATCAAATATATTTTAATATATTTTACATGGATCTAAATACGTTTTATATAGGCGATCAGTTGTCTCAAACGAGCACATTATCTGGCGCCACTGAACTGGAAAATTGCCTATAATTTGGGTCTCGTTTACTTAGAAACTGAGCAGTATGCGTCAGCATTCAACTATCTCAGTGCGGCCGTTAATTTATCGGCTAACGATGCTTCTGTGTTTCTAGCTCTCGCAGGTACATATTTACATCTTTGATCACTAATTTCAATTCCAAGAACCTGCTTTAGTTAGCCTAGAACTCCTTGACGACGCGGCGAACGCTAGCATCGCATATGAAAAAGCAGCTAAGGCAGATGAGTACGTATTCAGCCATTAATTTAAACAGACAAATAAATTTAAATTAATGTTTCAAATTCGCATTTTCCCCGTATAAACTCAGCTATTAGGCGGATCAAAAGACACTCCACATCTTAAGGTCTGTGCTCGGAAGGTTTGACCTTACCAATACTCTGTGATCACAGATTGGCGTTATGCATCCCCAATTTATCTTACCCCATCGTTATGTTATCCAATTCTCAATTGATAGCGCTGTTGCACAACGAGATGAAATAGTTGTTCAAGGAAATAAACGATTATAAAAATTCGTTTCGTCTAAATGGCACAGAGACGATAAGATGCCCATGTGTCACCGATCTTCAAAATGCCCCGTTAATCTTAAAAGCTAATTTGTGAATGCTTAAGCCATTGGAGTCTGCTGATATAAAATGAGTTTAATCATTGTAGAATGTTTGCATTTAGCAAACCCTGCTACTCTTTCTTTTGTTAACACAACAAATCGTCTTCCCACCTGGCTAGGAGAGGCTTGGCAAATCCTCTCAGCAGGCAACGGCTCCATAACTCTATGGCATCCGCACAGATGCAAGACCAAATGAGCTAGTTTGATCCAAATAACAGTCTGTTCAAAGTAACAATACGAGCGTCTTCTAAACTTATAGAAGAACAGGACGGTGCAATTATGCCTTGCAAACTAAGAGAATTGACCTGCGCTAGTTATTGCCACAAGCAATATGGAAAACTCAGTTTGCAAGTGTAAATTCACGATTCTGTTGGGTTCTTCTGAGTTTTGTTGTATAATGACAAACATTAACTATTGCTGAAATGTAAAGTATCTAAGAAACATTTCAATGCTGACTAATTGAAGTACGGAATGAAAAATAAATAAGATTTCTCATATAGAAAGTTTCGTTTGTGCGTTGGTGGTCATCCTGAAAAACAGCACAAAATCCTCTTTATTAATACAAAGCGTGGAGTAATAAGCTCAGTCAGATAATTGACCAATACCAACATTTTGGCTCGTGTCTCATGCGCCTTCTTCAAGGCAGGAGGTTGAAAAACTTTGGAAGTTTCTCTTGTTGTTCACCACAGTTTTTAGGTTTAGAACCAGAAAACCCTCTGATATATTTATAACCTTCGGTTAGTTCAGTTCTAAAGTAGGCGATAGTCGAAGTTCTGCAGCATGTCAAATCTCGTCAGTTAAGGTTCTGCAAAACGGCACTTCAGTAATTAAAAATATACATGCACTCACCGCTCTGAAGAACGCTGCACATTATTCATCATCGTTATTTCATCCTGGTTTCCTACTAATTTTGGTAAAAAAAAACATTGTTTGAGGGACATATGTCCTTTTATGCTGAAGCAGACTGAGAACGTTTATCTGAAAATCCTGTAATATACCAGTAAGGAGTGACTAGCTTATCAGCAATAATTGAGTTGATCCCACCCTATAATGGGGAGGTTACTACTCAGGTTTGGTTCAGCCAATGCATTAAATCTGTACGGCAGTTCGTCGCTCACTTTAAGAAAGCTGCAAAGGACACCAACAAGGTGTATGCGAAGAGTCCTACCAAGTGCAGACAAGATATTTTTTCAAGTGACCAATGAGTAGTAACTTCTGTCCAACCTAATAGCACATTTTCCTGCAAATTTGACACACTGTTAATCCCCGCTATTCTTTTGGAATTCTTTCCTAACAAAGGCAACGAATAAGGAAGCTCTTTTACGATAAATATTGTTAAACGGGCTAACGTTCCAATTCGCTGCGACCCGGTCCCTGAGAAGGCAATAAGAAATTTTCTCTTATGTTAAACAGTGGAATTCAATGTGGTCATGGTCCCTTTTCTGATATATAATTGTATATGACGTTGTCTCTAGATAAAGAGATAAAAGATATAGAACAATATAAACTGCATAATACTATAACTCTTTTTGTGCTTTAATATGCAATAAAATAGGGGCGCTCATGCTACCTGAAGTGAACTGCGCTGTCTTCGCGAAAATATTTGGCTAATCAGTTTTGGGTCCTAGATAAGCGAGTCTTCGGTAATGAATGTTAAAAACTTGTAAAACAATATATTCCCTCACTGAACAAAGAGTAAGCAAAACTGACGAATATTGGAAGACGCCCTTCGATAGTCTTGGCATTTCACTTAACTTATTCTACTTATTCTAGTCATTTCGCTGTACTATGCGTTTTGAAGTAATCAGCTGAAGAACAGTAAGTACGCAGTGTCAATCTGAAGCTGTTGCTATTATTATTGTAGTTTAAAATCAAACACCTCAAGTACAGAGTTGAGTATTTCGAATTTGTCCCTTCTGATATGATATGATTTCTGATATTTATGCCATGAGGTGGCAATTGCTGCCTGAAAGACAGTATTTCTCGTCACAACTATTTCTGCTGACGTTGGAAGCGTGCCATGAATTTTACTGTTTTCTGATGCGGTTTTCATAAAATTATGCTTTCAGAACAAGTTTCCGTTTCCCTTTTGAATCACTTTGCCAAGTTAGGCCAAGCACGACCTTACTGTTCTTTTGACAGTTTTTGCAGGCCAGTGGTTGTCATAACCTGTTTTTTCGCTACATGAATGTGCCACTGCACTTTCCGACTATTCCGCAAAGATAACTGTTGGAAGTTTTCAGCTGACCTTCGTGGCTTTCGATGTTTTTTCATTTATCCAATTAGACATCAACGTGCAAGTAAGATTTCACTGTTTTGTTGCGCAAATTACTGAGCCAATGACAAAATGCAATACAAATAGTTGTTAATTTTTATATACACTTCCTGTTTTGTTTAAATTACTTGGTAACGATCTTGCATTTTCTTCATAGAAGTTGATCACCAGAAAACCCTGCATTCTGCATTCAGAATAGCATATAAATCACCCTGAATGATCGAAAAGGAGAGTATCACTAAACAATTTTCATACTTTAAACACATAATTCATCACATAAACTTGTCCCTTAACCTAACTACCTCGAAGCCAGAACTGTGAGGGAGTAAACTCAGAATGCGAATTTAAGAATTGTAATTATTCAACTTTATCGAGCAGTTCTATCATTTGAAACGGTGGTAACTTGTCAGTGATATCTTTCTGTTTCAGAAACAACAGGTTCATTGTTTATAATTGCGCTGCATTCTCATTTCGTCAAAACGAATTGGGCAACGCCATTAGCTGGTTAAATAAATATTATGAACTGACTCAAAGGCAACAAGAACAGAGTCGTTTGGAAACTTCAATGATTGAAGTAAAACTTTGTCGTTCATGTGCATTTTTACTAGAATAATCTTTACTTTCAGCTAGACAAGCAAGCAGCAATCCTTAAAGAAACAATTGCCTGTAGCGGCAAAGAAAAATCAGATTTTCGTTGAAATCTCTACTTAGATTTGTCCAACTGTTCGGAAAATTTATCTGGCGTATAGGACATCCGAAAGATGCTCTAAAATTACCTGCTCTTCATTTCCTTTCTTTTGTTCGCTGTATAAAAATTGACTCTTTCAGTAATAGCCAGAAAATAAATGTCGTTTTCGTCGCATTCATCCTTTTGAACAGTTTCCTTACGCAGAATCTCACTGGTTTGTGATGCCTGCGGTATTTGCGATTTTCAAGATTTTTGTTTAAAGACGATAACTACTGCATCTTTAAAGGAATTGTTCCTTTTCGAACGAACATCTGCCGCTGGCTTTTTCGCCCATGTTGCACACCGGTCTCTTCGTCGACGTCTACCCTGTCGCGGATCCCACGTGAGGAGCTAACGGTCAAACTAAGTTGTTTGTGTTCAGTCAGTTTCCTTAACAAGACCAACCTCCTTTTCTAACTCCACAGTTACGGGGACACCTGTGCCCGGAAGAAAATAGAGCCATTCCTTACGTGGTCCTCCCAGTTAATCTCCATTATACATCGAAGCCAACGTTGCTGCACGCAGTTCAACCATCGTTCTTTGTCCTTCGTTAGAACAACTTTGTCAATACTATAAACAAAACTAGTCTGAGTGAAGCAACGTTCAGGCAAATTTTTATGGAATATGAAACTCCTTTCATGGCCCATATATTGCACAGATTGTCGAAACCATGGCATAGAAGGACGATTTTCTTATACAACTTCGATTACATGGTGCATAGCGCCGAAGAAGATGGGATCGAAAGAATTAAACTGATCAACCTATTCTACTATCTCACCTCACGTTCCACCTGTGAATCTATTGTGCCGGATGGCTTTTTTCATAACTATTGATTTTTTGGCATTAAAAAAGGTGCCGGCATTCACAGCTGCCGGATGCCACCAGGGAAGTAAACTCGCGTTTTGCACATAGAATAATATCATATGCTTACTCCAGATGGGCAAGATGGATGACAGGAGAGCATGAATTACACCTTCCCCCTAAAATGAGTCCTAATCCTTGACCAGGTTCAGCCCTGTTACAGCGGAGAATGTCCAGAAAAAGTGTTGTGCTTGCCAAAGAATCCCTCGCCACTTTTCCATTGCCCAACTTTTGCGTTGTAGTCTCTACAGTGATGGTGTATGACGATTTTTGAGTAAGCATTTCTTCAGACTGTTTGTAGAATTTTTATCATCTTATACTTCGCTTCAACACTTCAACACATAGAAGCATAAATCTGGACGAAACTGAAGATGTGATTCTTTCTCAGCTGTAGATAATGTTTTCTGTTCTGATATGTGATAACTTCAGCTGACTGGAATTGACTCCTTAAGACCATTTCTTGCTGTCAATGAAGTCGACTCCTCCAATCGTTTTCATGCATTATCCTTTTCCCAGCCTGATGATATTGCAGTCCATCCAATTACCCTCTAATTCTTGCTTCCTAGCGTTTCAGAGACCGAGTACGTCGCAAATTATCTTGGACATTTTTTGTCATCTGACGGCTGATCGATTTTCCCTCACTGGTGTTATGTCGTTGTAGATGCACGTCGTGAGGAAAGACACTGTCCGTTTTCGTTTTAGACAGGTGGCACCTATGACTTTTGCGGCCTCGTTGCTATAACTCTGAATCACCGCCGAAAGGTTAATGAGGTTTATTCCCATTCGTTGTTTCATTCATCTTAATAAACAACCCTCTCGCTTAGCTGACAGCTACTCTAAATTATAGCTAAGTTAGTGTTCGGGTTTACCAGTATACTAAAAATGAAGCAGACTTTCAGGTGATCAAATCGCATTGCAACCGTTATATTGCGCCTCTTGAAAACAGCTTGCTCGCAATTCTTGTAGGCCTTGGCATGACTGCAGCAGGACCTAGTAATCTTACAGTTGTTGGTGGTATATGGGCTTGCTTTCTGCTTTTTAGTCAACTATGCCGAAGCAGTATGGTCAGTTGTTTCTCGCAAAATTGACGATTAATTAGAAAAATGTTTGCCGCATCGATGAGCTGAAAACAGTGCCATTGACAGGCGAAGCGTTAACAACCATGACGTGACTGCTGCTCGCCACTACTTACTGGAAAGAAAGCGTCAGGAACTAACTGAAATTCAGGCGACATCATTCAGCAGGAGCAGAAGCAGCGCTATGAAGAAAGACGCGTAACCGGAACTGACGTCACGCGAACAGAGCTAAGGATGAGTATAACCAAGAAACGCAAACGCTAACGCAAAATTACATACTGAAAATTAAAGTTTCGAATGAAGTTAATGGCGTAAAAATTTTAAGTCATGTAGTTGCTCCACTGCATGTCTGACGCAAACGATCCTCTCAAAAACATTAATCGTCGGAACTATAATGCAAAATGCTTACCAAACAACACGCAAATAGTCATCTAGTGAGCGAAAATAGAAAAGTTTCAGCAAGGTTTTCAGACGGGAAGGCTACGTGTGAAAATTCCGGTTTCGCCACTTTTAAGCGATAAAAAGAAGACTACATCAATGCCATAGATCGCTGAATCAGCGTTAAGAGAGGGAGAGAGAAACGCTTTAATGTTTAGTAGAAAAGTGCGTCTGATCTCGTCAGCACTGCGGCAAAAGTTTGTCAAGTAAATACCAACACATGGCTATGACATTCAAGGAAACAAAATGTCGAAGTCTAATGACATCGCCCGGTAAACCCTCTGGAAGCAAACAACTTTAAAATGGCAAGTAGCAGTGAGTAGTCGCTATGTCTGGACATGCAAACAAAACTTTTCTTACTGCAACAGTAGTACTGACAAAATTTACAACCAGTTCTCATGCCGGAAATCACTTGCTGATGACACAAAGATTTGCTCCACTTCTCTGTCTGGCCTGTTGCACTCACAAACCCGTTTCATCGGCAATTATCATTTTAGTTGTAGTAAGCACTGAAACGAAATACATGAATTTACAACTATTGAATCAAAAGTAGGAAATAATCAAAACTTTCTTGTGATGTAGGAAAACTCGATTTAAGACAGATAAGAACATTGCCAAAGGTTTTAATCAATTATGGTGTAATATTTGTATTGCCAAATTTACGTATGTCCTCCCCGTAGTCACTGCTATTTGAGACACGCGCTAACCACAACATGCCTGCATCATCCAATACTTGAAGCATTTCCAGGTGAATTTCATCGGTTGAGCAGCTTTGGTACTTTTCAAGCTTTCTACAGCACAGTTTCTGTGACTTCATCCACTGATAAACTAACATTCGTTGCCTGTTGTTCTTCAGATAAGTCTTCCTCTGGTTGCTCAGGGGTTAAGAAATTTCTCAAAGCAGTCTATCCATTGTTGAAATTTGTCTTCGTCTTCGATAAGACTGTCTTCAGACTTGTTCTTTAGGATTCTTAGTTTGTTCTTCGCCGAATCTCTCACAGGAATCACTTTCGCTTCGACAACTGCTTTGCGACATGAACGCTTCTTCGTAGCTCATTCGAGTTAAAGACTATATGCTTCCAAGTCATCTACAGAATGCAGCCCTCTTCTCAATGACTGCTACCTGTACTTTCGTGTTCACCAGAAAGTTTGTTTCTGTCCTCCAGGCGGCAGGTCAACGCTTTTTAAACCAAAACATTAGGCGGCAACCCTGAGTAAGCCTCTCTTAAAGACCATTCATTCGGTTTCCACATCAGCGGTCATACCCGTAATCTATTTAAACCGAGATGTTGTTGATTAGTTTGCCCTCGTATACGCAGATGATAATATTTCCCATTTCTTTCCCTCATTATTTCTGACGGCAGATCTTCGCATGGCACTCTATCGTTTACTGTACAGAATGGCCACCACAAAAAGATTGTGGTTGATAGCTCTGCTCCTCTCTTAAAGCGATTGCCCATTGCAGAGGTCAGACGGTACAACTATCAAATTGATCATCGATTTCTGGGCAAAACCTTTTTCCATGCCACGTACACTGATGCACGCTTCGATGCTTGAAGAAGGTGTTCATAAATTGTACGTTGTTGTGTTATGCACAGACCGCCACGACTTAATGGTGCCACTGTTGAGCTTGGTAGGCATCTGAAATCTGATCATACCGTTGTAAGTTTCGTATCCGCAGAAGATAACGTTTCACCCTTCACTCTCCGGTTGCTTCTGCCGGCAGTTCTTCACAATGTACTCCATAGTTTTCAACAGAGGATTCCAATAAAAATCTGATGATCGGTTGACAATTCTGCGTCTCTTATAACACGAACATCTAAAATAGGGCTTCTTAAGTCAGACGATACGGTTATCCAATCGATGATGGACTTCTGAGCATAAACTTAACGATATTAGGCATAATCATGCACGTTTCGAAGCTCCAAGAAGGTGTTGGCAACAGGTAGTCCGTTGTCTATACAAAACCGCAACAACTTCATGCCGTTATTGTTGAGGTCGCTAGGGTCGTGCTCTCCAACCACGCTTTAACACCTTTCAGCGTCTACTCTGACAGACATTAAAATCGACCATTCCGTGAATTCCGTAATCAGCACTTCGTAAGCAGCACTTTCCACTTTCTTCAGGAAGAACTCATATTCTACGCATAGATCGGTAACAAGATCAGAACTTTGGCCTGTTTCAGCTTCAGTCGCAGAATTGCCACTCTTCCACTGACAGGCTTGCCTTCAATGATTCTACAAACCAGACTGGGTTCTTGGAGAAATCAATATCGACCTGAAAGGGTGCCGTGATGTTCGACATCTGAGTAGCATGGTTTCCATCAGCAGGGGTTTAAAATTCCAGAGCACTGTCGAAAATCTAGGTCAGATCAGTATTTTACGGCCTTATCAACGAGGTCTTACGCTTTCCCTCTGGGTCAGAAGATGTTTTGAATTTTGGGTTTTGGTTTCTACTGCCGATATCGTTTAATTGGAGCTTTATCTGACGTGCTATAATCGCACTGTCTGCCTCATCAGTTCAGAATGAGTAGCGGCTCCGTTTCTGACTAAAATCTTCGTCGTAGCTCTTTTTTGTCAATCTTCGGCAGTTGTTGACGTGCTGCTACACTGCCAGCGATCAGAAGCAGGTTCTGATCGTCGTCTTTCCGTAGTCTGTCTCAGTTCTCCAACAGCTTGCACGGCCTTTGGTAACCCGAACAATGACCTAACCGATATAGCGTTGAGAACGGCTATACCATGAAATGCAGGTGACTGAGTTTTACAGAATACCTCGCTTTTTCCTCAGTCGGT
>UZAM01007632.1:20965-34413 GCA_900618415.1 Soboliphyme baturini
AGTTCCTCGCCATATTAATGTCCAGGCGCATGGTTCGGTCCCGAAGCTAAATTAATTAAATGGTTTATTTTTAAAAGAAAAAGAGTTTATTATCTTTGGTTTATTATGCTTTAGTGCCCAGAGGAATAATAGCTATCGAGTATTCGCTAAGCAATCTGTTTTAGTGCATTTATTATATTATTTGAATTAAATAAATCTGTTACAATTAGAAAATTATTGTGTAACTAAAGTACGATAAGCAAAGAGCAAAAGTATGACATCCTTTAGGAGATGAAAAGTTGACAATTTTACAGTTGATGAATATCAATTTGAGTATCACTGATCATCAGACTAGCAGATACGATATTCAGACAATCAGTTCAATAATTGTTAGATAGTTGATAATTGTCACAAACCACAGTAGTATGCTGAAAAGCTTCAGAGTTGCCAAAACATTGAGAATAAAAATACTTACGAAATTTTCAGGGTTTGTCTGAAGAAAATAATGGTTGAAAACATTTATCTGACTTGCTAAAATGGTCAGACACGGTTTTAAATGGTCAAATGTGGTTGAAATGGGCTTTTTGAGACGAATCCCTGGGATCATGCGCTTTGACACTGCCCATATTTTAGATATCCCAGAGAGCCTTAATGCACACTCACTGCTTCTCCAAATTGAGAACTTAGAGATGCAATGGTTTGGGCAGTTCTGACAATGTGTTCAGAAAGAAAAGCAAAACAGCTACTACTTTCTCATATGACCGGCTGAAGACCTCAGCTATGGCCAAGAATGACCTGGGTTAAATGTCGTGCCAGATTCTGCTCCATACTCGGGTAATCTTCTGCCTACGCTGAAATGCTGGCAATAAATCAGAAACGGAGACACTGCTTGACATGTATACCTCCACGACCCGAAGGGGTGAGCAGTCATCGCAATTAGCTAACTGAGTGCAAGAGTTAATCCAAGTTGATGTTTTTTAAGCAACGGACGAACAAGAAAACTAAGATAGCAAGTAGTGCACATTTTTTATCGATACCGAGTTGCAAACTTTCGAAAGCGAAATTAAAGTCTAGAAGGTTTTAGCAAAATTAACGTTTTAATGGTAAAACTAACATCGCTGGTATTATGAATCTCTACAGAATTGGTAGTCGCCCGTTTCACTATGTAAACTACTTGCAAGCAAGCCCTTACGCAGAGGCATCACTGGGATAACGAGCCATTATTGAAATCAGATCTCATTGCAGGCTTCATTTAGCGATGTTACATATGTGTTTCATTATTTGTTTCACCCGGAACAGATTTTTTCCTCAACCAATCATACTTCTCGGAAAGTAAGGACGAAAATAGGTTATACCACATACATCACAGACGTCTTATTCTACAGCTTTCTAGCGGCGATATGTCGCAAAGCTGAAAGTTTTACTCGACAGCTGACAATAGCAAGGATAAGGGCTTGTAAACTCGCCTGAAGGATGATCCAAGAGAATCGGTTTGAGTTGAGATGCGCAGAGTAGAACGGAGGCAATGACGATCGTTTGCAGCTGAGGAGCAACGCAATCTGTCTGCCTGACTGTCGCAGTATAGTCGGTCAGCGGTGACAGGACAGGTGGTGGCTGGTCGGCAGGTCGCTCACGCCGACTCCACCACGTTCGTATGCACGCCCTTGAATGAGGCATATTAATCACCGTTCAATATCTCACGATAGCCGGAATCATGAGAAACGGTGAATTCGGCTCGAAGGCGAGTGCACTGTTCCACTTAACAAACATGCACACAGAGCAGCGTCGTGCGGCGCGACGCGACGCGACACGACACGACGCGACGTACACAATATACCGCCTCCCATCCGGCCGTTGTCGCTGCTGCTAACTGCGCGGATGCGCCGCAGCTGGCACTCATGAGGTTGCATCAACCAACGAGCGGCGAGGTCAGCAGCTAACTTGCCGAGTATACGACGGACGAGCGACAAATCATGCAAAGAGGCGATGCGAGTCGAGCCGAGCCGAGCCGAGCCCAATACTACGGATTTCGCGCAGCAGATTGGCGTCAGCTAAACGGTAGTCGCGTTGCTTTGACTGTTTCTCATTTGTTGTAGGTGGCAGTTGATATGGCGAACGAGAAAAAGCAGTGCTCTGTCAGACAGATGCAAAATGGGCAGGTGAAGACGTACATTGCTGTAGACGAGGACGACGGAATAAAACGAAGCCTGAACATCGATTACTGCTGTACGGTGCCGGCATGTTTGAGGATCGCCGAAATCGTAAGTACACCTGATTATCGTGTGCTTGTGCGGCTGCAAGCGACCTGATGATATAATTGCCGAGGCACGAGTGTAACTCAGAATGCGCTACGATGATCTGCAATTTAACGAATCAAACACAGTGACCTGCTAATAATCTGAAATCTCTTGTGAAGTAGTTTTTTCACGGCGATCTATTACAACAGCCGTTTTGCCCTGCCACTTCATTACTCCAAATTGTTTTTCCCGTAAAATACATAAAAAGCACTGTTTCCCGATTACACATCGATTTGAACAAAATCTATTTGCCCGACTCGAACCATTCAGGATTTGCAGTAGCACGAACTGCAATGACAAACGCACAGCTGGCACCTACAGGTTGCTACTTTAGTGAAAATGTTACAAGACTTCTGTCTTAGAAACGTAGAAGCGAATCAATCAAGAAAATTCTGAAAACTATTGGCTCCCTATCTATAGGCACACTTTCAACATCTTTCGTCCAGTACGGCCCAGCAGAATCACCACTGGTTATTCGCACTGACCGAACGGTCATTGGTAGGCGAAGGCGAGGCTAGTTTGAAACGCAGCTGCAGGGCCGGCGATAAATAAGAACTGCATGGATTTCTTGACTAGCGCGCAAACAACAGGCGACATGACTTTACGAAAATAGTTTGTGGCGTTTTTTATATTGGTGGCGTTGACTGCTCGGTTTTTTATATTGATTTCCGTTATTGGTTGTAAACATCCTGAGAAATGGTGGCAGATGTGTAGGGAAGGGGAAGAGACATTTGTCAAATAATCACAAGCACTGTTTGGACTCCGTACCAAGCATGAAACAAAAATATTCGAGCAGTTGACTGCACCATCACAAGCAATGGGCCCTGCCGCACGGCTAGAGACTACATCGATTTTCGAGCATTAGTTTTTCCGTAAGGAATTCTAGCCCTAGCAGATCCTGAAAACGGTCAATGGTCCTCGTCTTGCATTCCAGTCACTGCCATCCCTTGTTCTGAGAATAAAATTGATGTGAAATTGCGCGTTATATCAGTCTAGTGCCATCCTTGGCTGTCAGCGACGCTCATTCAGCTCCATCCTCTGTTCGACTTCGTTTCTTCAGAGTCATCTTGCTCTTCATGTCTGTCTCGATCCTGAACTAAAGTTTGGCATTAGTCTTTCAGGGCAGTCGCTGCCCCTTCACATGAAATCGATAAGCCTCGAGCATCTTTCGCACAACATGATACATAGGTAGGTATTGCTATGCCAGCTCTCGCATGTTTTTGCGTTCAAGTGGCGAGGTAAGTTTCCTCGCCATCATAAACTTTTCACACGCTTGAGTGTTTAAAATAACGAATGATTCCTTCCAATCCAGATTTCACGACGTATTTCATCGTTCCTTGCTCCAGCACTGCAAGTGCTCAAGTACCATGTAGCCGTGGCCTGCTTAAATGGCCCTCTAGACAACGAGGAGCAACGGGACGATACAATACGTCTTGAAACCTGTCTTGGAAGAGTCATTCGCCATTTGAAATTTCTTGATATCGTTCATAAAAACTACTTATCTCACGCTCATTCATCTTGTCAATGAATCGTCATCCCCTGTTCCCAGGGTAAAAGAAACAGAGAAATATAGCGCTTATAACGGTGGGTCTTCAAGTAATGCGTGTAGTGGCATTCCAACTTTCCATTAAGATTTGTAGTCAGTGTTTTTTTACAGATCTGCACAAAAACATGAGAAGCTTTGCACCTCAACTACCACTTCGCGACTTTCCCGGGATTCATGACAAACCTTCGCGGTTACTGCCGTTACTCAAAATTATTTACTCCGCCGTGCTTTGTCCAATTTTGCGATCATTTACTTCGGTATTTACCCACTCACCCTGCCACAGATGAGGATGATGGTATAGGGCAAACTTTCGCACTGTCTGCTCATAATGCCATAGTGTTTGCTTCATTACACAGAGGAAGAGAGGTGAATAACTTCGGTCAGAAGATGCAATTCGAGTAAAACGACGTCTTAATGCAGCGCCGATCAAAAACTAGAATGGAAGTTCATTCAAAATTCGGTTCTTGCTATTTCGTGCAAGTAGGTAGAACACAACGAATATACTTAGAATTTTGCTACCACGGTGTCATGCCAAAACTGAAAACACTGCAGCACCTTTTACTCAGATCGTGGAGATGATGCGTCTACCTCTACGCCGACCGACGTCACGGATGATATCGGCAAACTTTAAAGCGGTATTGTAACTGGTTCCAGTTTTATACCGCTTGAGCTGCTGACGTATTCTATTATACCTATCAAAACAGTACTTCACCTGCTAGTCTTAAATGTGTGAAGCACTGATCGCGTACCAAACGGATTTACCATACTGTCTTTTAAAGTTTGCTATGCAGTTCCGTCACGGCTTTCGTATCCGTCTCCCTGAAGCAAATCATAAAATGGACCACATCGTTTTCTGGATACGGCTCACTAATTAACTGACTGTTTAACTGCTGCCATCGCTGGAGACCAGTACAGGTGCAGCCATCATAACAGCAATAATTAGGAACTCGTGAGAGTAAACACTGAGTTCTACGTTACTGCAGTTGGTATTGAGATCCTTCTAGAGATTCGCAGCCGTCGCTTGTAACACCAAGCTTCAAACAGTTCGCTAGTTTCATGTTCGCATTACTGAAGGTCAAGGTTTCCCACCGATATTGAACAACTGGCCAGATTAAGGATTGAACATGTTTCGGTTTGATGAACAGTATCGAAGTTTCTAACGTTATCACTTAGCCCCATTCTTCTAGCTGTCATTAGATCTCTTTTGTTTAGTAGACATAAGCGAACCTTCGGTTCGCAGTTACCATTTTTATACCAAGGAATCAAGATGCAAAAATGAAGTGTAAATTATCATTTACAATATTTCAGGTTAAAATCTGGCTTCAAGCCAGCTGCAGTTTTAGTCTTCATCAAGATGGATTCGTACCATAGTGCTTGCCCCAGATGTTAACTTTTTTCTATGAGTTTTCGCAATTTACATGCATTTCTTTCCACGCATCTGTGCTATTGCTAAACAGTATTTGAGACTCCGATTAGACACTATCGGAGCCATGAATCAAACGAATAATTCGTTCATATAGTGTTGTTTGTTACTGCTTTCGACGCGCAACCTCTATGAATTATACGTGCGGGTCGACAGAGATCGATTCTGACCTAAGAGAAACGCGTTCGAGTTTATGCGAACTGGCGAAGCCTATGATTAACACCTTTCTCACAGGTCTAATGCAGAAATATTCTACGGAACTACCAGTGTGGTTCAAAGGTCATTACAGAAGCATATCGATATGTCATTTTCGATTAACTGGTCAAATGAAAATTATTATAAACGACACGTATGGTAAGAAAACGTGCTGTCGCCACACAATAGGTCTACTAAATCTTATAACTTTTATCAGCCCACTTGTACCTTACAAACATGCACTTATTTTCCAAAGTTGCATGGGATCTCATACATCAAAAAGATGATTGATAACTGATTAGGGATAAAATCACAACTGTGTAGATCGTTCAACTCTGATTGTCAACGTTCAAGCACGATGCCATACGTGCAAGGTAAACAGCCTTCTTCGCGCTGAGAGTCACTTTATTCTTAAACGTCCACCAGGAAGTTCGTTTCTGGCACTCAGAGGACAGACCAACCCATTTTAAATCGCAGCATTCGACGGCCACTCTTAAAAAGCTTCCATTAACGTCATCACAGATCTTTTCAGACAGTTGTTAGTTTCGTATCCGCAGATGATAATGCTTCCCATTTGATTCTCTGGTTGCTTCTGCCGCCAGGTGTTCGCAAGGTATTCCATCGCTTGCAGCTGAGGATGCCAGCAACAATCTGATGATCGATTGATAATTCTGCTTCTCTTATAACACGAATGTCCACAACCGAGCGTCATTATTTAATCGATCATCGACTTCTGTTGCACAGACTTCCCTATATTAAGCATACTAATGCACATTTCGATGCTCGAAGAAAGTGTTCATAACAGGTAGTCTGTTGTTTACACAAAACTACAGCAACTTCATGCCCTTGTTGTTGTGGTAGCTAAGGTCATTCTTTCCAATCACGGCTTTCCACTTACCGGTGTCTGCTTCTATGTGCGCGCTGAAATCGTCCTTTAGAATTGTATCAGTGGATTTTGTAGTTGGCACTTCGCACAGAGCAACTTCTACTTCTTCCAGAAAGAACTCATATTCACCCTCTAGATTGCTTGCATACATCTGTAACAAGGTCAAAACTTTATCCTGTTGTAGCTTCAGTCAGAGGATTGCCAGTCCTAAGCTTACCAGCCTCTATTCAATAATTATGTGTGCCAGGCTGGCCTCTGCCGGAGCACCGATACCGGTCTGAGCTCGAGTCGTCATATTGACACCTGAGTAAAATTGTTTTTACCCTCAGATGTTCAGATTCCAGTCTTTTCGCTTCACTGATGAGAGTCAAACTATGAAACGGCCTCAGTGAGATGATGTTCCAATTTACAACTGTTAGCTCCAACTGTCGGTATCGTTTCCTCGGAACTTTATTTGACGTGTTACCATGGTGTTGCGCTGTGTGCCTCCTCCGTTCAGAACGGTAGCGGCTCAATTGCTGAATGGTATATTCGTCATCTTCAACAGTCATCGCCGTGCTGCTATGCCCCCGATTGCCAGAAGCAGGTTCTGGTCGCCGACTTTTCGCAGTTTGCTTCAGTTCCCCAACAGCCTGCTCGATTGTTGAGAACCCGGGGCTACGACTGAGCATATGTAATATTCGATAACGACAAACCATGATTGGTAGGTGGCTAAGATATACGGGAGACCTCGCCACGGTCCCCAACCCTCCTATTTCCTTATTCGGTTTTGGAGCCAACAATAGCGGAGTTACCAAAAGTTTTGGCCTGCTTAAATGGCTCCATAAGCGCCCATAAAAACTAAAACGGTGAGAAAAAACTACACAAACCGGTTAATAAGAAGTATGCATATCAATAACGAGAAATGCAGTGATGCTTAGTGCAATACCTGAACCAGTCATGGGACCAAAACATGCGTGAAATGTAACATTTATGGAATTGTATTCATATAGGAAAAAGCTTTCATCAGTGACGGCTGAGTAAAATGAAAGAAGGGAACGCCACTTTGAGCATTTTCGTTTTCACAGATCTTTTAAGATCGCTTCTACGATATTATGAGCCACTGCCTGCTATAATTGTGACTGAGTAGTAAATTCAGAATACCATTTTAAAGTATGGACTTGCAGAAGGCAAATTTGTAACTTAAAATGAAACGTATTCTTCAAATATTTTAATTTATAACGTTTTCCATTTTAGATACTTGGCTTTTGCTTGGTAAGCATATTATCTTTTCACCTAGGATCAGGCCCTTTCATAGGGGTCTTTGCTGGTCAAACTTATGTTGTTGTCATCTCCTGCTTCCTGATATGCACAACTTTCATGTTTCTGCTGATTTCCTGTTTTAATTTAAACTATTTGGTTATGAATGCAGACCTTTGGAGGACGACGGTTAGTATCACATGCGTTGTTTAGATAACGTCTTATTGACACTTTCAGAATGTGCTTTTCAACTTTTTCGGTTTCATCGCCTATCTGATTGCCACTGGATTAGAAATCTGGTACAGTAACCCAGTTTGGTACGAATGGAACTGTCAATATAACATACTGGTTAATCAACTATTGCCAGAATGTGCCTTCAATGCAGTGATTGCCATATTAGCGGTATACACGTGATTCGTCGGTCTCGGTCTACATTTTACTTTATGCATCGCGTTTAGGGAATAGCCTTAGTCAACTCCTTGCTCTATTTGTTTGGAGCTCTGATGGCGTTGGTTATTGGATACTGAGCACGAACATTTATGTTGTTATGTCTCTTTACAACTAAGAACTTGCAGAAAATTCGCTCCAGTCAGTCGATCAGCGCTTATACATAGTTATAGCTAAAATGTGAATTTGTATGATAGTTGCAGAACGAGCACAACATAAAGCGTCGACAAATTTTTCAACAATATTCTGTACAACTCAGCTAACTTTTTAAACAAGATGACTATATGCCACGGAAAATTCTAACTAAATAAAACAACTTCAGTAGTTGTGTGCCCTGAAATGTCATACTAATATGACGTGAAACAAACCTAATTCAACTAGATTCCACTAGCACAGAAAATGTAGTTCTGGTCGTTCCTTGATGGTAGGAAGCTGCGACAAAATTTACACAAAAGCACGATCTAATTATATGAAATTTTTAATAAAAAGATTTACTCTGGTTTTAGCCGAAAAATTTCCGATTAACTATGTATTCTAACCAAACTTACGGAAAGCCTCAGCGTAAAGCATTTATATAATACCTGACTAGTTTAATAGCGTAGCTTAACAACGAATACAACGTTCGGCGAGAGATTTAAAAAATTTGACATAACCCAAAAAGGACAAAGGTTTGAAGATAGCGCGTTTTATTCATAATTATATGCCAAAGCTTGATATTAAACTTGAGGTACTAGACCTATTATAAAACCGTTAGCACAGTGCCTAATAAAACTCAGAAACGACAGAAATACGTAAGAATTCAGTTGAAGTCAATTAGAGACCTTAAAGAAATTTATTCGATACTGACTTCCAATTTACAGTGTAATTTAAGCGAGAAACATCACAGCAATATAACAAAACAACAGTAAAAGTGCATCTGAATAACAGTGTATGTTTACGGAAATGTGAAATACAAAAACATCAGATAGCCAGTGTGCACACTCATTCGCCACATGAATAAAAACTAACAGATAAATATGAACCAAAGAGCTGACCACTAACTGAAGTCATCGCCGAATCGCCAATATCAGGTCGCTTCTTCAGAAATATTCTAGGAAATTTGTTCCGCCGTCATGCTGAATGGTGCTGCAGCCTAGCGATAACTGAATCGTTCACAAAAGTAACCTGGAGAGTACCATATCTTCGGAACGGCTGCCAATTGACACCGTTGGCGATACCGCAAACTTATCCCAGTCTTTTCTAAATCGAATGAAACCTGAAGAAAAGTGGCAATAGACCTTAAATTCAAACTTGAAAATATTTAATTTCATCTCCACAGGTTGGAACAATTCATCGAAATCAAAATTAGCAGATGAGAAAGGAAAGCTTCTAATTAATGGAATGTCTGGTAACCCTAAAAACAACGCGACAGGCGCCATTTGTGACCCAATTCCTTAACTGCGCCTGCAATGTGACGCTTAAAACATCAGTATTAAGTAATTATTATCTGAACGCAGTAACAACAGCTCAATGCTCACTAAGTTATATAGTCACCTGCTTAATTCCAATGAAGTGGCGCTTATTCAGAAAGGGTTAATGGAGAGTGATCTGAGGGCAAGTCGATTCTCTGATAACGTATCTAACAATCTACTGACTGAAATAACGTGGCCTCAATTTAAATTGGAAACAGCCGTTTGCATAGGCAGAAAGTCCTTACTTTGTGATGTTCCCCGTACCGTCAGATTTTCTTTTATGTTATAACGTTCCGGTTAGTGCAGACTGAAGGGGCAATTATCTTCCAACGAACACCTGCCTTTATCTTGTTCATTCATGAAGCATGTTCGTCAAATGGTTTATTTAAGCCCTGTATCGACTGCCATATGAAAAACTTGAGGGCTAGAAAAAAATGTTTACGCTCAACCGGTTTGTCTTATAGGGATAAAGGGGCCGCAATCTTGTGTTAATCTATACCTCCACGGATGACACTTGTACACCATAAAGAATAAAGTCACTGTTCCTGTTGCCCTGCCACCAAACTGTCATAAAGCATCAGAGCCAACTTTATCGCTATGTTGTTCAACCATCGCCATTGGTATGTCGTTAGAACGATTATGCGCTGCACAGAAACGACTCCATTAGAACAGGATCCATGCTACCCACCGACTTCGCCTTGATTTGTAGCACGGCATGTTTGACTTCCAGTTTTGTGACTGGATCTGCGGTAACTGTTAGTGCTGGCAAAAGAGTAACGCTAGGACGGGGCGACTCTGGAACACACGTCTTGAGCTGTGCTCCTACACCTACAGGCAGTGCTCAACCCAGTCAAAGCATTCCTTCTGATCTGGAAATAGTGTCCCACGGCAAACTGAGCGCCTGGAAATGCCATCAAATTCAGGAAATATGACCAAAACTGCAGCAACTGCAAAAATTACATAGGACATACCTGACTTTCATCAATTCAGCAACATTCATTTTCAACGAGTTGTCTAAATGAGTCAAAGTGAAAAAAGATCAAAAGACAAAGCATGCTGAACCTTCGCTTCCAAACAAAATCGAATTAAGTTTATCTCGACATACAATGTCAAATGCGACAGAACTTTTACCCGTTTCCGTCCTGTCAGTCGATACGTCAGATTTATATGTTGGATAGCATTTCTGACATTCCCTTAGAATCGCCTTTAGATTTTCTTTGATTTCAGCGAACTGTGCATCGAATTCATCAAGATATTCAATCACCATATTGCCATAAGCTTCTAAAATCCGAGATTAGATCAGGTTGTCTAAGATTAGCTGATTTTTAGGACTTCATGTGCTTCATCTAAGCTAAAGAACAGTTAAATCATGGTACTATACAAAACTTTATATGAATAACAAGCTACAATTCAACAGTTTTCGAAACAATGCCTCTTTTACTTGTAACTTTTTTTTTCTAAATGGGCTTTCTGAAACTAATACAGACATCCGCAAGAGCCTCGGTGTACGGCCGCTGCTTCTTCAGATTCAGAAGTCACAGTTGCAATGGTTTGGGCATGTGTTGCAAATGCTTCCAGAAACGAAGGCAGAGCAACTTCTTGCTCAACCAGCCGGCAGAAGGCCCAGAAAACGACGAAGATTAACCTGGTGCAAATATATTAAAGTCGAATAACTCCGCCGTTCCCGGACCGAAGCCCGGATGAGAAAGAAGGGTTGGAGATCGTGGTGAATCTCCGTAAAACTTAGCCACCTGCCACTCATTGTACTGACGCCATCGAAAATTACACCGGATGGGTCGTCTCCCGGGTTACCAACGGCTGCGCAGGCCGTTGGGGGACTGAGGCAGACTGCGAAAAGTCGACGATCAGGACCTGCTCATTGCCCTCTGCCAGCCGGGGGCATAGCAGCACAACGACGGCTGTCGAAGACCGACGGAACGACGACGAAGATACCAGTCAGCAACGGAGTTGCTACCCGTTCTGAACGGAGGCAGACAACGCGATGCCATTATAGCACGTCAGAAAAGGGTCGACGAGAACGACACCACCAGTGGAAAGATGAAGATGAAGCTGTATGCGGTGTTCTTGCAAGACCATGGAGAAGTCAATTTCTTTGAATGACAATTCATGACTCAAGCATAGAGCATTCTATCGATAAAAGTAAATAACACCAGAAATGTACGGCGAATGTAAGACCACGAAACATCAAGGAGTCCAGTTGTTTTTCTCATAAATCAGAAGTTCGCGGACTATAGTGCACAGCTGCGCTCAACTAGTTTGCATAGCAGCTAATTTCTTTTTCCTAATCTCTAAGCGCGTTGAAAACACGTGTACCCAGAGAGGCAGTGCTCAAATCGTTCTGCAAATTTACTTTGACTATGCTTTGAAACCAACGCTTTGAATGTGATTTGGTACTTATGAAGTGGACAGAGATATTGATATCACACAAGAGTGCAATTCTATCGGTGTCTGGCATTCTATATCGAAGGCTCGCTGTGTTCAAGAATACAATAATAGGCGCTGAAGCACTCTATTCCAGCGGCAGTCTACCTTATTTATCAAACTGTGAACACAATGTGTGAAAGGCAAAATGCCTTGCTTGAACAATTCAGAAGTGACCTGACATAAAGAATAATTAAGCACTGCCAAAATTGTACAGTTAGTATGTAGACACTAGTTACCGTAGACAGCTTGCTACACATTACTTCATCTGACGTTTTATGCTTGCACGGATTACTTCGTTGACGCTTCCGGCGAAGATTCCGCAACCGATTGATGAAAGCCAGTCGCCTCTGCACGCGAAAAATTAGTTTCGAACGTTGTTCTCCTGTGACATTTGGGTGCGGCGTTTCGTTATTGTTGCCTAGCTCTGTGTCGTGTGAAATCTATTCAACAAAGACAATTCAAAATCAGCGCAATGGCCAATGCAATGCAAATGCATGCAACGAGTTAGCAATGCCACAAAACTCCCCTCAGCGAATCTACAGAAGCGTTTAAAGCTGAGGAGATGAGAAGTGTATAACGCCATTATTGAAATGGCATCGCCAGAACGTTCTAGGTACAATCATGCACATTGGTAAAATATCGCAAAAGTCAAACGACATAAACGAAAAAATAAAGTTTTACTGCCTGAAGCAGGTTACAGCAAATCATATTTTTCAGCACAGTCAAAAAGGGATAAAACAATAAATAATAATAATAACATAAAACAGATATCTGATAAATAAGAAAATATATACAGTGACTAGAACAAATATGGAAGATAACAAACCAACATAATGTTACACTGACCATATCCAAGTAGTGCTGAAGGACAACTTAAGTCTCTGAGGGCTAGCGCTGAAGTTGGGACAGTGGATATTCTAAACGGCTTGGTTCAAGCACATTCGCTGAGGTAGGATGATCTGGTTGTGGCACTTCGCGACTAGCACCTAGCAAGGCTGTCGCGCAGTGTAGGATAGCAGCATAACTACAGACAGAAACGACGCAAAGACGAAGTTCCTAACCACATCTCGCGACGCCTGAAATCCTCTCAGTCTTTAGGCTAAAAGCAGGCTCGCAGCAGCATTTTGCTACTGCATGGAAGTACTCATGCCTAGAAAAGTCGGATGAAAGAATCACACCAGATATATTGCACCTGAGAACCAGCTGACTGCTAATGACAAGCACCTCAGTGGAGAGCTGAACAAGAGCCCTCTATTTTGCCTCACATCAGAGAGATCAGTTACTTTCTCTTCTCCGGGTTTAGAATGAGACGATTTGAGAAGAAACTTCAGACAGTAAAAACGCTGCTGCCGTAAGTGTTCCAGTTTTTAGTCTACTGCAGGGCTCCAACCACGACTGTGTCATCAGCATACGCGATACACGTTAAAGAAGCATCAACACTGATGCCACAGAAGAATAATAAATAATCTGAAAAGTCCTAACGAGAGCCACAGAAGAAGAAAAAAATAACGGCACTTATTTCACGCAAAATGTAAATATC
>UZAM01007634.1:0-11057 GCA_900618415.1 Soboliphyme baturini
GTTCTGCCACCAGATCTTCGTATGGTACTCCATTTCTTACAGCACAGCGTGCCAACAACAAAGTGGTGATCGGTTGATAGCTCTGCGCTTCTCTTGACGCGAACATCCATTACTGAGCGTCTTAAGTCAGACGATTCGCTTATCAAATCGATCATCGACTTCTGTTCACAAGCTTCTCGGTACCAGGTGTACTGATGCACTTTTGGATTCTCGAAGAAGGTGTTCATAATGGACAATAAGTTGTTTGCAGAAAACCGCAACAGCTTCATGCCGTTATTGTTGAGGTCGCTAAGGCCGTTTTTTCCAATCACTCGGTTCCTTTATTCAGCGTCTACTCTGACATACGCATTAAAATTGTGTAAAATATAAAAAAATAAAATAAAATAAACTATTTTGCAGGTCTGTAGTTTTGTGCATATCTTATTCTTATGGGTTTTTATTATTGTTTCATTGTGGGCAGATTACTCAAGTAGTGCATAGACTGCTTATTACAGACAATACCACGCTGGCTTTTTACCAAATTGAGCAGTTGCTTAATGATGCTTTAAAATAAGTTTTTTAGGTATATTTCTATGCAAGCATCGTCGATACTCAGTTTCGAAAACGAGCTGCGGATTAAAGTTGAAGACTGCATATGTAAAGAAACAGGGCCTTTGAAAGTATGCTTCGAAGTCGCCTTCTGTTCCGTTATACAGTGCCTCTCTGAGGTGAGGTAGCGACTAATGTCATGATTGTATCCAGTTAATTGCTATTGTATTAGGAGTTCCTTCCGAGGTTTCTCAACAGCAAGTTCTATTCGAAGCTTCTTCAGGATCTGTATAGCGCAGCTAATAATGACCAGGACCTTGCATTAAGTCTTGGTAAGTCTACCAACTCTTTTCTCAGTTTTTATGTAGGAACTTAAAAAATGCCTTTTTCCTTCCCTCTTAGTAGTACTGACTAGTCTCTCTCCGGGAAGGATGAAAGGCATGTATTCTGGACGATATTCACACCCGCGATCGGCGTTATACAGATCTTCTGGCTGCCCACGCCTAACTGATGTAGTATACTGTTTCATGATATGGAACTGTAAGAGACTGTTGGAAAATTCTTCGATCTTCGCTTCGTTCGTAACATAAGGATAACTGCGTAATACCATTGATATCAGATACTGAATCTTATTTATTAGTCGCTGATGTCCAACATAAATGAGTTTACTATGTCGAAGTTTAACTGTTAATTTATACTCAATTTTTATACTGTTGTATTGTCTTTAATATTTCAGTATGTACTAGTGTATTAAACTGTATTTATGTATTTTCACTGCGTGCGTCTTGGTGATTAAAGCTAAGAAATGGTGATTGCCAGGACTAATTTTGTCGATAAATTTCCCCTAACTGTGAGCGGTTGGCAAGCAGCTAACGATTCGAAAGTTAACATTATGAAGATATTGTTTTTACCAAATGACAGCATTAGATGGAATTTGAGCCGGTTGAAATAGCGGTATTAACAAAATGTGACCAGAATTAAGTACGATAATTTTGTCGAATGCCAAATTGAGGAACAGGCTACACTTGTGTGAGAGCTAACGAATAGCTGCACATCAGCTGTACGGAATGTTTGTCCACTGCCAAGAACAGACTTTGATGGGCTTGCCAAGTAAGTACTTTAAGAAAACAGTGGGTATAAAACGAACAGGTTAGCTGCCATCAAGTTCGTTTACTGCCTTCAGGAAATGTTCAGTTCATTCAGGAAATCACTGACTCGTAGTTTAAGTAGGTCAAATGCCGAAGAATAAAAAGTGCGTAGGTTTTCTTCTGCCAAACCGTTCACTGTGCTGTGATAAAGAACATACTACTGTGCCATAGGTATAAAATTTCTAGTTTCCTATGCGTTGCTGGGTGGCACCGTTATATAATATTTTCTGTGGATATGTTACATAATTCCCTTGCACTAAGAAAGCAGAGTATAAAATGGCGATCAATCAGTACATCTTCTTCAATTTTCTGGTGATTATGATAGATGACGATTTGTATGAGGTTAAGTAGAACGACCTAAGTGATTACAATGATGCCGATAATGATGATAATAACCGATGATGACGATTCAGAGGATGAAGTAAATGAGAACGATGACTACGATATTGGTGATGGTAGCGGTTATGACGATGATTAGCAGGAGGATGATTATGATATTCGTGCCCACGTAGCGAATTTAGGTTTATCTTTAATTTTTTTCTGTGCGCATGCGCCGTCCACTGCTTCTGCGGTTAATGATCTGTGCATTACAGTGCAAAATAGGCAGTCGATGACGTATGCTCGTAGGTTTCGACGCCTTTGTTTTTCAGCATGCACCGCTTCAGAAGATCTGACCGGCCTGGAAGACTTGCCTAAGTTTTCGGCTAAGCTTAGCAGTACGGAGAGTTTGGTTCAAAGTTCAAGGTTTTGCGACAGTGGAAGTTTATGTAGCGTCGATTCCTTAACTTCAAAAAGCACCCTGAAGTATGTTTCGTTTTTTGTTGCATTGTATTTTGTGTTTCATGAATGGCGCGGCTTATTATTAGATTTGGCATCGCGCACTTGGATCCAATGGGCCGCTACATAAGGGACATATCAGAACTTCCAAAAAGCAGTGGTTCGCAAAGAAGTAAATTTTTGATTTGCTTTGTTTCGTTTCTTATCTCGTTTCTGTGCGCGTTAAAGTTGCCTCGGGGAATCACCTATCTTCTTTGATTCGTAAATGTGAAATCTGTTGTTTTCCTGCGACATGAAAGGGCATTATGTGGATGTTGCGTCTGTTTCTATAGATACTCGTTTTTACTGAAAGTGACGCATGTTTAAGGTCACGATTCATTACATTGTATTCCGTTGTTTGTAGGTGCCTTTTTCTCAGAAAAGCTTCGGAAGTTCATTCAACCAAATCAGACCGAGGTACTATTTACAGTTTTCGTTAAAAATAGCTTATCGTTTATTAGCTAACCTTATTTGATAATATTCTTTATCTATCCCATTCCTTTATCTAAAACTTGCTATGAGAATATAACTTTGTCTGGATGTCTAGACCTCAATCAGTCGATGGTCGCTAATCCTTTCGGTCTGGACAGGCAGCAGCATCAGACAATGTCTCGAACGTTTCCGATTGCATGCCAGCGTTTCAGCACCCGCAGAAGATATCCTTAGTCTGGAACAAAGTCCGTTGATGCACTCACCGCACTTCATTCTTGATCGTTCGCAAGGCCATTAGCCGGTCGGTTGCATGAAGCCGCTGTTTTGCTCTCATTTCTGGAAGCGTTCTCAAGGCATGTCCAAGCCATCGCAGTTCTGACTTCTCAGTCTGGAGAAGCAGCGGCTGAACATCAAGGTTCTCACGGATATCTGTACTCTTGAGCATGTTGATGTGCGTAAGCTCAGCTATTCACTGCAACAAGCCCGTTTGAGATGCCTGTACTCGATATCGCGGCTTCTTGATCATGACCCATGAATCCATGGCCCATAGGTGAACACGAGATAAAAGCCAACTTGAAAACTTACAGCTTCGTCTTCAGACTCAGCTCTGCATTAGCCACAACGGTTCGAGCTAATTCATAGAGAAGCCAGCCAGTCTCTTGCACATGTTTTCCATCATCGCCATGAACACAAACCCGAAGGACGTCAACTTCTCCATCTGTTCCGCTGCTGCCTCGTCTATCTACAGAGCGCTGTGACCAAGCAAACGAGAGGTCATGGGATATTTGGTTTGAGACACGTTCTCACTCATACCGATTATGTCTTACTGGGCTGGGAACCTTTCTAGAGAGTGCTAGAGATCTGTTTCACACGGAGCCAACAAAGCAAAATTGGTGAACTTCGATGACTCACTTTGTTTTATGATTCCATTGTGATGACTGCGCGAGGTCGCTTAATCAGAGTTTTGTAACTGTAGGTGGTCATCGGTATGAATTATTTGATTTAATCCCTTACGCTATACATTGATCGAAAGCTTTCAGTGAGCACAGTATGAAACTTTCGTGGTTAATATCAATTTCAAAGTTGTCTTCGTTTGACGATTTCACTGTGGCAGTTACGTAAGCTCAGTAAATCAGCCCTTGTCAACGTTAAGTTTAACAGTCATTAATTTATGGAAATCGCTCGCTGTTTTCTTTGTGACTAATTTCGTCATGTTATTTAATGAGGCTGACGTAATTATCACAAGTAAACTGTCAGTCAAGGATGACAACCTTGTCGAAAGTTTCATATGATCACACAGCTTTCGAGCGATGTATGATATTAGGGATTAAATCAGGTGATTGATTAGTGGCACCTTGCAATTATATAACCTTTGACACCCGATTATTTGACTGTGCAGTAACTTGGCGACCTCTTGCAGTCACGACGATGGAGTCATAACATAGAACGAAAATTATCAGCATTTACAGCTTGACAACGACATCGCATTGTAATCGCTAGAACTTTCCAGTGGTGGGTGAAATCAAACAATTGGTATGGATGACCGCAAGACTGCGCGGTGACGTCATTGTCATCTTCATGTGGGGTATTAGGGTCAAGGAGACCGAATACCCAAATTGATGACGTATGACGCTTTGGTTTTTCAAAATGATTTAGGCGATGTTGATTGCTTCGGCAAGAGTCATTTTTCTCGTTGTTGACTTTCATCGCATAGTCCATACCATTGAACTGCAATAAGAAATTCACTAGTTTAACAAGACTTCATACTTCACTCACTGTTTATTGACATATCACGCAGTTGATGCCGCTGACCACTGTCCTTTTATAAAAATTCGTGGCGCAGGACCAATTGCTGACAACAGCAGCGGTCTGCACTAAAACAGTGTGTTCGAAAGGGTCAGAGATCGGATTCCGGTGCTTACTGATATCTTCATCTTCATGCGTATGTTCTTCAGACGTTTCCTTGCTGCTACGCTCCCTCTTACCAATTGCTGAAAGGCGTGAACCAGTTTATTTCAGCTGCCCAAATGGCTTGGTTGGGCTTGGTTGCCTGAACAGTGACCGAATCGGTGCAACTTTCGATGGTATTACGTTCACATGGCTAAGATTTCAGGCAAACTTTGTTGCAGTGCACAACCTTCCTCTCTAGTGCAGGCTCTTGATCGACAACGGCGGAGATATAGCACTATGAATTTCCAGTTTGGAAAGATTAAACTTGAAGAAAAAAATTTTTTCCAACAGTTTTTCACTTTGTGTAAGTTAAAAAGAAGCCAGTTAACATTAATGTTTTGAACAAAGACGTTCGAATAAATTTACGATTTTTTGATGCAGTCGTTTTTAGGGAAAGCTGTAGTCATCTTCAGGATCAAAGCTAAAAATGAACTAGGATTTACATACGTTAGTACAACGTTCAGCTTGTTTGCTAGTGAATTGTATTGCTTGTTGTTTTGTCATCGTCATCTGAGGTTATCAGAGCTTAAACCCAAATTTTTGTCAGAAGGTCAGATTTCTTCTTAAAAGCACTCGTACTTCTCTGTAAATGTAAACCGTGTGTTAAACTTTTTCCATACTTATAGTTTTGCCCTCTCCCCATGAAGATCGCTTGTAGTCGAAGCATGTCATGGTAGTAAAGTTTTTGTGTTCTGATCAAATCATTGTGTTCAAATGCATCGCCTAAAAAGATTGTCAATTTATTTAGCGTGGCACCAACTCGAGAAACTTGTAAAGTTTAAAATTAACCGGGGTTTGCTACAGTATGCGCAGCTTTGTCGGTAGAGTTGTTGAAACGTAATTAATTTAATTTTATATTACAGTGCATCATAATGCTACATCGTTTGTCAGTTGCTCTTACTAATAGGAACAGGTATGGATGGCCGAACAAGTAGCTGAACTGATCGTGGAGGACATAAAACGGATGACCGCCAGCGCAAACGCGCTTTCGCAAAACACTCAGCTGTGATACAAAATTTATTGTGATAATTTTTGGGCAGAAGCCCAACCTGACAGCTCTTTTGCTACTTAATGTTTCAAGCGCGCATCGACAGTTTTGTTAGCATTCATTTGTCTGATGGAAAGCTGTTTGAATTTTCTTGCAATAAAAACATTCGAGAAGTAATTAGTTGTAAACAATCGCTTTCGTGATTATGCAAATGAATTGACACGTATTATAACAATTCGCTGAATCATCGATGTGCCTCTTGTTGTTTCAAGTCGCGATCGTACGACGAAATGCCTTCGTTTTCCATTTTTTCTCAGTGTAACATACTCAAATTTTACCGACCGTTTAGATGCATCCATCAACGAGTAACTGCACATCTACCAAAAAGTATGATGGATATTGGTCTATCTGTTACTTGCTTCAAATGACCGGTTTTTTTAAAGTTTCTGTTACTTCATGCATATTTGAATAAGGCAATGCAGTGGTCCTGCAAGGACGAGTGCAAGTACATGCGATGTGCATGATCGAGTTATTGACTCATCTGTCCATGAGCTATTTTTAGTTATTTGGAAAGATGATTTCTTTGGGGAAATTTTGGTTTAGTGCAGGCTAGTTTGTCTCACTGACGATGATCAATTACGTGGATGCGATACACATTTATTCGTAGCTACAGAGGTGTAAATACCATCTTGTTTAATTGGTCTACGCGATTAATTCTGTTCATGACTTTACCACAGCACTTTTACTTCAGTTTCCATAGTTATTCGTTTTACTAATGGTTTAGGTTCAGTCCGTGGTTAGAGAGAATCAACAAATTACGGTTACCTTATTGATAAAAAGTAACAGCTCTGCTGTAGACGCTACTAGTAGGTTAGTTTTTGTTGCTTGAATAGCATCTTATCGATATCGAAGGCAGTGTACATATCTTTAATTTTTTAAAATTATATTTGCGGTTCGTTCCTTGCGCTGAATTAGTCAGCTATCATGTGTTAAGGCGAATTACAGCAGTACAGAAAACTTGTATGCTCTGGTTTGATTACATCGAAACACCACGCTGCTTCCAATACTATTAACTACGACTAGTTTGGTACCACGTAGTCCAGGAGTAAGAAGTAAAAGTGATAACAAACTTAGATTCCCTTAGCTTCTGCTGGAAAGCTGTTGTAATAACTGGAAATAAATAAATGAAAATAAATAACAGTGGCCACCTACCATGCATATATTTTAAAATCTCATCTCTTGTTATTAGTTTGCTCATGCGTGTCAATCTATTTATCACTTTATTTACTTATAGATTAAGATATTTTTTACCAATATATTTAAGGTAGTTGTCTATCATGATACCCGTACATCAAATAGTCTATCGGATTACTTTCATTTGAACGAACGCCTGCCTTTGGTATCTTCGCGTCCATATCGCCAGTTACTGAGGTTTGTTTATATAACTAGCTAATTTATTTTCATCTGTTCAACTACCTCAGTATGTTTATAAATGCTGACCACCTTCTCGGTTTGTCGGAGTCTTTCTCTATGCTTGCCCGCATCTCCGCTTTTCACCATATCAGTATGATATGCTTATTTACCTGAGTGTTTCTGCGTATCAGTGTCAATCGTCAGTTTGTGTTTGCCGCTCTGTTCAAGTAACCACAGTGCGAAAACCTTTGGTTGTGCAACTCCTTTCATTGAACTGACATGATTGATGATTCACTGTCAGACCTATCTGCGGATATAAAACATATGCCATATGCCTTTGTATGAGGATGACTGTGCCAGGAACAGTCAGCAAAAAAAACCTGTTTGCAAATAGACTGGTTGTAGTGCGTTATAAACTGATGCCAAAGAGCTAAACGAACGACTGGTTCTGGAATTTCCTCAAAATATATATCAAGATATTTTCGAAAGTCTTAAATCCGCACAGGACTGTACTGACACTGAACTGGCTTCTTTCTTTTTTGCCAATTGTAGAACGACATTTTTTTCAAGAATTCTTGAACTCTTGACAGCTATACCCCTTTAAAATACTTTCCTGGCTTTCAGGTCTGCATTGAAATCTGCTGAAGTATGAAATTTACAGTCACGAATTCAAAAAGTGCCAATAGTCGTGACAAGACTACATGTAAATGTTGTCATATAAAGCGAGATTAAAGGTTACCACATCTCTTCTAGCGTATTTACGCTTGAAACCATTAAATTAAGTATTAGTATGGTGCGTTATGTAGTCAGACAAAAGATCTACAATAACAAGGACTGTTAAGAGAACATAGTATTATTATATGGGCTTTATCGCTCTTGATTTTAATGAAAGCAGCTTCTTCATTTTGCCACTTACTCGTATTCAGAAATAAACTTATTCCAAAAATAATAGTAATAATACAGATATGTACGATAAATATGAAACTGTACAAAACTTTATATTATTTATCACCTTCTACCTTATTGTCTGTTACGGCGCTAGCTGCCGTCGTTGCAGCCTGTGACGGTAAGTCACCGGCCACGTACGCGGGGCATTTTTGTTGTACTGATTTGTAAGCAGGGTCACCTTCTTTAGCACAAGTCTGTATGCCACATGGAGATTTTGGGGTATCATCAATAACAAGACCGTTGCTCTCAGGACTGGGTATTATGTCAGGAGGACTAACGGATATGGGAGAGCTGGTCTGCTGAGTCAACACCGTCTGTGCGAGAGGTCGCGTCATCGGTGGTCCCTGTTCTAACGAAGACGACGCGTTAAAGCCAAGTAAAACTGGACGTTGGTGAGTCACACACTGATTTTTCTGGTCAGTGGTGAGGATTTTATTCTGAGCAGGTGGATCTGGCAGTAGCGTTTTCCTAGCATATGGACGAAAAGAAGTCGACGCTGGGTAGTCATTTTGCGGCGGAAAGATGCCAAGGGCGCCGACTGACTGTGGTTGAAGTGGCGGCGTCGGAACGTGCTTCAGAATGGACTTGGGTACCTTAGCCGTTGTCTGTTGAGAAGAGAACACCTTTCGAGCGGGGGACTTTGACTGTTCAGAATTCGGATTCGAATGGCTCAAGGTCGACTTGGCCACACACTCCTCACTCGCCTGCGTGTCGACTATCGGCTTCGCAGCACCGCCCACTGGCTCGGTCTGCTGCTGTTGAGCAACTGACTGAGAAGGAGGTAGTAATGAGCATGTACCGCCTCCCACCGATAGATTCGATGCGGAAGACACGGCGCCACCGCCGCCACCAGACGACTGCCCGGCCTTGGAACTGTCTTCGATCTTAGGTATCTTGAAGCCTTTGAGGCTCTTGCTGAAAAGAATGCCTTCCGAGCCTGAGAATACACGAGGCAGATCGTTAGAGCCCGGCCCGGAAGCAGACGTTGTTCCAGCGTTCGACGAAGGTTTCTGTGATGCCTTTTCGGAACTTTTCCTTTCGGCCGCAACTTCCGCCTGTTTCTGCTGTTTGGCAGCAGCTTTCTCGGTTTTGGACACAGCGCTACTTGACCTTACCCGCTGACGTGTCGGCTGTTCTCCGTGAACGCTGACCTGCTTCCTCAGCTTCTTGTCCTGTATCTTATGCTTAAGAACATCGAGCTTGTTCCCAGTTTGCAGCTTCTCTAACAACAAAACCGGATCCTTGTCAGACAGCGATTTCATGGGTAACGAAACCTGTGCGGAAGCTAGGCTTGAAAAGGTCAGCGGTGGCGAAGACCGCTTCAAGCTTAACATATTCGCCTTATTTTCAGCCCGCTGTTGCTTTGCGCTCGAAGAGGATGACGACTTTGATGAAGGCAACTTGATGATGCTGCTCTTCTTGATCACCAGCTTGATTCGCTCGCTGATCTCCACATTTTCTCCACTGCCGCTTTCGGCCAGAGCTTTCACCAGCGACACGGGTTCCTTCTTTTCTCCGCTCACCATTTCAGACAAGAATCTTGCCGACGACGAGGAAGACGATGTCCCCCCTTGGCCATTGCCGCCAGTGTCATCTTCTTTAAAGCGCTTGGCCGCAGAAGTCAATTCGTAGACGTCCTGCTCAGCAGATGCGTCCATCATCGACTCGTCTGCTGACTGTTCTGTATAGCTGTCGATCGTTCCAGTGCCAACCTTGTCCATCAACTTGCCTATGACGGCGTCCAGCGAGTTCTTTCTTTTGTGCAATTTGGAAGAACCGCTACCTGCAAACCCCATAGAAGCACTGACCATCAAAGAACCTATATCATTGGTGGCTGAATCATGGAAAACGTTGGATCCTCCTTTTGAACTGTCGAAAGAGCCGTAGTCTGACGAAACATTGCCGCTGGTAGAGCAGTAGTTCTTTTCAGTACCAGAGAAGCTCGAACTTGGGGTAGACGATGACAAGACATCGGTTTCCGTGTCCGCGAACGACGTCAGTTTCACATCGCTGAACACCGCTCTTACAACTGCCTGCATCTGCTTTCGCAGCGTCTCGTCCTTGAACCTCTCCGAGGCATCTGAGCCATCGCTTTCCAAACACGATTCTAATCGTTGCTGGTTGGACGTTGTCACAGTCGTCGCGGAGTCCTCACCCCTTGCCCCAGAGGAGACGGCGTGAAACCCTCGTCCATCATGCATTCCAAACACTGATGGCACAGTACATAGCTGCAGTTCGTAGCCGGACGCGTCCAGCGTGTCGTCGCCGCCGGTGGTCATCGGTATACCCTGCTGTTGCTGGCACAGTTTCAATGGCAGCTTCCTGGACAGAAAAGGGGCACCTCCAGCACCACTGCCGCTACTGCCAGGGTTCATCGCTACGTTGCGAATGTTATCGGCTGACAGAACGCGGGCTTTCCTCGGTCTGCGTTGGCCACCCGTTCCTCGTACCATTCGCTCCGCTTTTCGCATACCCTTCATGACCAGCTCCATAGTATGGTCAGCTACGTTGCCCATCGACTTGCGGGCGCGTCTCCGCCTGATCGATCCTCCGCGAGTGCCTAAGATGCCTCTTAAAGCCAAAGCGTTCCGCTGCTCCGCCCACGAACTGGCGTCCAGCTCCTCATTCACACGTCCTGATGTTGAAACACTGTGCAAATGGCCGGATAACGATGCCCGACCGTCTGTTTGACTACTCCAATGATGGTGGATGTCCAGGCCAGCTCCCAGATCGAAGGTGCTTGCAGATGCCTCGAAATCGAACACGTCTATGCTATCTGAGCGTGACGATGACGAACGTGGCTGAAGGCCGGTGGCGAAACCGGGTGACGACTG
>UZAM01007634.1:11116-26261 GCA_900618415.1 Soboliphyme baturini
TGACGTCGCACTGCGAGGAGACGAATTCACTGACCCAACGACGCTGTCAATCGCGTCTTGAATCGACGATTTGTTACTATCCACAAAGCTGGTCACCACTGACTTCGCTTCCACCGCAGTCGGTGTATCCCCTTGGGCATGGGAGGAGCCGTGACTGTCGTCGAACACGGCGTGCGCCGAATCGGTCAATGAACTGGACAGCTGACATAACTCGTCCAGCTCCGTAAGTGCTTCTGATGTGCTGTTCATGTGTCGAGCCTTAGACGAGCCCTTGTTATTAGACACCGAACAAACAACGCCTAGCGGCGCTGATACCGGCAGTTGCGGCGGCTGTGTCGCGTTAGCGTGAAAACTGTTGCGTACATGAGGCTGACCGGTGGTGAACTGCTTCTTCATCACCTGACACTGGCGAGGAGGGATCAGTTCGTGCCAGACTTCGATTTCTTTAAACAAGTCCAGCAGGTTTGAGGGGCGTCGATTATTGGAACCTGGAGCACGCCAAGAAAATTCAGTCAAATTTAAAAGATTAGATTGGAAATGATGGTCGCGGTGGCGCTTGTCGCACGCCGCTTTCCCTGAACAAGGCAACATTTCCTTAACAGGTAAATAAGAAGAAAAGTTTTGCTTATTGTTGTAGGCAGAACGAAGAAGAACACTATCACTCTGATCAGAAACATCATTCCAAGAGTCGGTGGAGCAAACAACTGGGGCCGCTGGCGGCGTCTTGTAGAAGTTCTTGATTTCTTCCTTCGGAATGTCTGTCATTTTCAAAATAAGCGAGCGCATCGTCACCGGAATCGACCAACATCTAAAAAATACAACGGCATTAACAACGTTAGATAAACTGATAAGTGAGCCCGTTTGAGAAACGCTGAACTTCACATATAACAATCTAGTCATCCTGATAACCTAACGCAAAGGGCAGAAGGCTGAGAAAGCGAAACAACATTAAACGTCCATTTTAAAAATAAGAAGTGTCTTCGAAAAAAATCTTGCAGAGAATTTACTGGTCAATTATGAATGCCAGCCCAGAATAAAACAGACATCCAATAAACTCTAACAACATCAAGTAATCTAGCTCGTCAATCAGGTTAGAAATGTTCTGGAAGCCGCACGCATTTGCTTGAATTCAACCAAATTTCGAGTAACTAGAAAACAGTACAGTACAACGACAAGCGGCGCCATGGGATCTCTGAAATCCATAAGGATTCCAGAAAAATACATGAATTTACAAAATGGTACGCTGCGGTCGGTAATACGAAGACCAAAGACAGATAAGTAGAAGCACATGAAAATAATACGGCTGCAGGGATACAAACAGCTTAGTGAATTCAGAGAGTATCTGAACTCCACTCAAGAGTTCTTCGGAAGTCACCTATTGCATTTAAAATTTGATAGTTCTTTTAAATCAAAATATTTACGTCGTATGTTCTTAATTCTTTAAGCATTAAAAAACCATGGTTGTCCGTAAGCTCGATATTGTTTAATATCGCGACGATGTTTTGAATCTCGTCCCAAGGAGTACATGGTTTCTTACAGCTATGGAATGAGGTATCGATTCGTTGCATTCTTGAACGGTGACCTTAGGTTCTCGATCCGCGGTTCAAGGCAGCAACTGAAAATGGCGATGGAAACTTTTACCCATTGACGCTGCACACTAACGTCATCATCAGGTTCATATTACACAAATAAATTATCTTCTACTGAAGTTAACCTGACAGTGTCACCTTCGCCGCACTAGCCCGTCAAAAGGGTAAACGGCATAACCTTCATACTCCTCTCATTTAGGAGGGCATAAAAATGGAGACTGTAATTAGGAAGAGAGTTAGGACAAATTTTTTTCGATTCAGTCTATCTTGCCTCATTTTCGCAGTCCTCACTTATGTTACGCCGTAACTGATCATTTCAGATTCATCTGATGTTCTCACGGCTTCCATCGCTATTCGTAAGGGTGAACTCTGACGTACTTCACGCTGATATTCCTATCCCTGACTTTTGTCGCTGCGCGTTCTTCATAGCCAGCTTGGCATCCATAAAGCGCATAGGATAAAGGTTCACTGCGCCAAATGCACGTAGAAAAAACGTTTAATTCCTGCAATAAATTACTACATGCACAAATCTAATTCATTATACACAACTACTATTAATTAACATTGTCTCTGTTTATATAAACCTATCGGCTTATAATTTGGTACGTATCAGCATTCGGTCGATGATACTTAGGCCTCAAAATGGGTTTACAATATGAAAAACATTGTTTTTCCAATTACTTACCATATAATGTACCCTTGGGAGGAATAATGCTCGATCTGAGACGTTGTGGTTATACTATATTACTCCTTGAAAAACTGCGATGAAGAACGTTTCAATCTTACAAAGAATTGAAGTACGCTTTTGCCCAGTCACTAGGCAGCTTTTACAACAGTAGCAGAGTGCTTAATACGATTGGGTCTCTTTTGTACCACCTGACATTTATCAGTGTTTCTTGCTCCTTTAGAGCTGAAATAATTTCAATGGAAAAAATGCAGTCTAATCAAATACCTGCGCACTGTATTTCGGTAATGACGTGTTGACCAACCAAAGTAGCTGTATCATCAGGTGCCACCTCTAAGAAATCACTGTTCCTCTCTTGCACATCAATGATATGCAGCATACGTCGTAAATTTCTTTCACGGCACTCCGGGTGCAATGCTAATCTTTGTTTCTACGACGGTCACTCTGGAGTATCTGAAGTCGCTTAGCAAATATATACGCATAATCTTTTGTTTCCTTCTTTGAAGTGACAGTGTTTCACCTACCTCAGAATGACGAATGACCTATGGGAATTCGAACTCCACTCGATCTTTCGGCTGCGTATACAGAGCGTTTCGGACTGTGCTGCCCTCATCCAAAACAACAGATCGACGTGATCTTAATCATAATTTGTCCTTGATGACCGTTAATGTTGTTTGGCTGAAATTCTGTCAATAAAAGAGACTTTAGCATCGGTCTACTGGTCGTGCATAACCACTGAATTTATATGGCGCAGTGCCACTATGCGTGAGAACTCAGCTTCAAACCATGGTGGTGCCAGATTCAGTTCCAGCGGTAATCTCGGTCTTAAACACAAATTTACTTTAGAAAGGAATTTATCACATAATGCTTCAGATTGGAGGTTGCTCAATCGCTAGAGCGTCAAGCCCAGAACGGAGATACCATGGTCAGTATAAATCGCGTTTCTTTCTTTCGAGGTTGATAAATTAGGACCACTCAGCGGGAAGTAAACAAGAGATTACCCGCTCTGCTTGCCACATCGCTGCTGTCAACTCTGCTGTTGAAAAGGCACTCGTAACTGATGAAATCGAAATAGGAGTCAGTGAACTACCAGTAGCTTCATGTAAAGAAGAGCGCCGGAATGGCCTCATTGTGAAAGTATAAGGAATACCGACATTACAACGGTTACCTTACTTTCTTCCTATTCAATCCATATGATTTATAACAAAGGAGACATAGCCCAAAGGTAAGTTTCGAAATTCGATGTATTATTAAACAGCTGCTTTTAGTATCTTACGCTAAACGAATATGAACTGAGACCAAAGGCAAGCTGAAATTAAACTTTGCAATGATCTGAACTGTGAATATGACTGCGCAGAGCTACACCTGGTGACATGGTGAAAGTGTAAAACTCTACTCACCAAAACATTACCCAACCATTTGACATTCTGTGCTAATATGGCTGAATCGATATAAATATTGAAAAGTAAAGTCAGTCAATTACTTTGCAAAAACCTTTTCAACATCATCCACGGGAAACGAAAGCATGCTGCCCGAAAGGCTGGAGACCAGGACGTTGAATGCGCGAAAATCAGACAGGTCAAATTTCACTACAAGAAAGTCGATATTTAGGTATATTGCTGTTTTACAATGGGTACAATATTTGCCGGTACCTGAAACGAAACTGCCGTCTTTCAGGTTTTCTAACACACATTCGATGGTGGACGTGTCATGGCAGTCAATGTGAATGTAGCACAGTCCCTGATCATTGACGACATCTTGTTGCAGCGCGGCTCCCTGCTTGACGTTCCGTACACTACTGGCAAATACAGATGTGAGGAGTACGTTGGCACGAAGTATGTTGATGATCTGTGGTATGAGGTTAGTGTTGAGGAAACGTAGTTCGGTAATATCGACCGCCTCTACGCCTCCCCGTATGTTGATCCAGTAGCAGTGGTTTTGGCCTGGAAGCTTCTAAAAATAGCCAAAACTCGTTGTTACACCTCAAAGGCACTACTATAAAAAAATAATGACGTAACAATAAACGAAGCAACTTTCGTGTCTGAACTGCACTCGAAGTTTCTCTTTCGCAAAATCAGGTCCATAAGTGATCCGGTTTGAGAACTGGCTGGTCGAAAACCTGAAAAATAATTAATAATGCCATAAATTCGCTTTCTAAAATCTAGCCTCTGCTAGCGAGACAGTAGTAACGGCTACAGACATGAACTCTCAGATCTTTTGGGGCAGCTCTCTGTAATAAAAAAACACTCTGAGCGGAAACTTAAATGAACAACTGGAGGCCAGCATTCGCATAATAATGCATAGAAAAAACATTGAAAATTGCTTAACCGTACCCTTACCCTAGGAACAGAGGATGGAAGAATCTTAACGAGACTGAAGGACCAAGCTAACAATGCTTGAAATATAATACCTGCGAGTATGCATAAAATAACATCTTTCACAAGAGGGAGAAATCGCTCACTGAAATTGTCAGATCCGCACAACTATGTTGTCAACACTGAACGGAACATGGCATTTTTCGTCACATAAAAACTGTAAATCTGAGCAAAAACGAACAATGCAAATACTCGATCTCATTGAGAAGGGTATTTCCGGTGTCTCTGATTAAGAGCAAGCAATACGACTTGCATTTAATTTCAGTTCTACTGCAGAAGGGATGCCTGCCATGCTTTATTTTTCTCTGCAGTTTAAAAAAAACAGTCGCAAAGCGGCTGTAAAAAGGATTAAAATTACATAGGTCGCATTCCTTTGTGGGCGGGGGGACTAATGATCAAACAGGCATACCAGTAAGCTTTTCCAACCTCTCAACACTTTCCGTGGTAACCAGTAAACCGGCCGGAAATCGAAAGACAAATGTAGCACACACATCCATCGTGCTACCATGGCACATGCTTTCAAGTCTATAAATGCGCTAACGATTTGCACATTCTTTAAAAATCTACCAAAAGGTACAGAGGCTTACGCAAAATTTAAATCGTCCATCATAAAGCCGTTCACTAGTTTTTCACTTTGATCACAGTTACTGAGTAACAATTCGGCATAGGTCCCGATTTTCAGCTTGGATAAATCTTAAAAATGAACATACAGATCGTATATTAAATTGAGAACCTCATAGTGCTTACCCGAAAGACTGACAGTTCGACGCACACTGTTGTTTTGAACGTCCAGAAGATCGTAGGGGTGAACGAAAAAATACAATCTGCCCGCTATTCCTGAACAAAAACTAATTAAACTAATTAATCTACCAACACTAAAATACTATAAACATGTTTAGGTAATTTTATAAGAACAGCAACGACAAGGAAACAGAGGCAGTAAAATTTTGTGAAAAAGAAGCAATTAGTCACATATAAGATTTCCCTTTGAGTCGTCAACGGTAACTCTGAAACTTAACAGCAACAAAACTGAAATAAAATGCATCAGGTACTATATTACGCAGCGGCGAAAGCTATGAAGGTGCATTATCAATACTGAAGAGGCCTACACAGAGGTCCTTTCAAACGGATTTCAGGTCGTGGAGATTCATTCTTTAATGATAGTGACTCCTGTTATAAGAGACAACGTTACAGATGGAAGAAAAAACAGCAAGGTGAAAAAGAAAGAACTGAGACGGAAAAAACTTCCGGAAGAAAAAGCGAAAAGAGAAACTTTACAATCAGATCCTGTGATTTTAAACGACAAATCGGTTCATCGCATCTGAGCAGTGATCAAAAGTCGCATTTAGGGAGAAGTACGGTAAGGTGTGCCCACCACAGCCGTGGACGCATGCAATCGCATAAAAAATGGCTAGTCACAACTTATGTGAAATGAGATGGTGAGTATTCATCCGTCGCCAACTTTCTGGTGACTGCAGTGATTTCTGATTGATAGTAATATAGAAGAATAAGAACAAAGTAGGAAGAAGAAAGATTATAAGAAAGAAAATCGATAAGAATAAATACAAAAAGAAAACTAACCGAAATGGAATGAAGTGGAACAGTATGTGAAACGGAACACGAAAAAATAAAGAATAATATGGACAGGAAAAGACGATACAAAGAAGCTTGAAGAAGTTATGACTTCATAGAATGTGAAGAAAATGCAATCGCGTTGTGTATATTTAACCACGAATTTATCGACGTCTTGAGAATTCATTCCTGGCTACTTTGGAGTCTGAAATATTATTTCCTGGAAGAAAATAGGGAAAAAGGAAAACGATGGAAGAGAAAGAGACAGAAATCGAAGAAGAATGACAGGAAGAAGAAAGAGAACAGTTGCATTGAAGAGATAAAGGAGGGAGAAAGAAAACAAGAATGATAAATGAAGGAAAGAAAATAAATGAAGAAACACAAGAGTGAATAGGACAGGGAAAAACAAAACAAGTCAAAAAGAAAACTTTGCATGATATAAAGAAACGAGTTTATCAGGCTCTCTATACTCAAAATTAACTCTAATTCGTGAAAAGTGAACATGAAAAAACTGGGTCACAACTCAGTGTAATGAGCTCGTTATAGGCATGAAAACGCGCTACGCGGTCAAAAATGACTGGAAAACGAAATTCTCTTAAAATGATGTCCTCAACATTCATTCAATAGCTTCTGGTATGCAACGATCAAGAAGCAGACGGAAAATAACGAGAAGATCTTTAGAATTTATCGCTTGAAAGTAAACGCGAAATAAAGCCATTTTCGACAGAAATCGAAGAAGATTTACGTGAAACATCTTCGCAACGTATCAGAGTTTGGTTCAAAATATGAATGAAGAAACCCAAGATTTACTTAATACAGTTTGAAAACGGATAAATAAAAAAAATATACGTTCATTCGCTGGTTTACAAAACTGGACATACAATTTGCATGAACATGAACTAAAAGATGATATGAGCACTTCATATCTCACATTATAACAGTTTCTCGTGCAAGTGCTGAGGTAGTTTGGTCATCACCAGCACAATGCTGAGATTCACTGCGAAACGGATATTCCCAGATATCTGAATTCATGCTGGGAAGAAAAGATTCTGAACAACATTTTATATTTTCAAAGCATCTTGTTACCGGGAGTAAAATTTGACACGGTCAAGCTGTGAGAAGAACAAATACAAATATTTGAAACGAAGCAAACTTTTCGAACTGTTTCTCAATTTGTCTGACTGAGGAAAAACAGTAAGAAAAGTATCCAATAAGAAAAGTAGAGGGAGAAAGGCTGTTGATGATGATGATCTCTACCCTCTATACCGGGGTTAGGGAAAAGCCTTTGATACAACATGTTTAATAAAATTTTGACCATTCAGAGGTGAAATTAACTTTCGTTCAAGAACAGTTCTTAAAAATCGATTTTCCAAATATTTCAATCATTGCGTATTTCAGCTCCCCAAATTCGATCCCTTTCCTAGTTTAACTGTAACTCCCGCTTCAATGCAATATTATTATGCATATCCAGAAACATTCGACGGTTTAATTCTATTGTTGAGCGGAAACACCTTAGTAAATCTGTTCAGTAAGAAGCTTGATACACAGCTGAACATAGACAGCAGAAATGTAGCATATCAAAACATACTTAATAGTTGCTACCGCATTTGCTTTAAAAAAAACTCGTCCATCACTAAACACTGAAGAAACTGAACATGAGGGCCATTAGGAATCATGACGTTGACAATGTGAGGTTTCTCACACAAAACTTGAAAAACTGTAATGATTATGGCAACAACTATGTCGCGAGATCGACGCAGTGTGACAAAGCGCAGCTAAAAAGAAACCTTGCTTTACATGACAATGAAACAAAAAGAATGTGCAACTGCATTCGCTAATTTGCACTTCTGAGAGTTAAACGATAATTAACTATCCCTTAAACGAAGAACATAATATTCCACCAATCAGGCGAAATGACCTAACGCAGCCGCCGTATATTTATTTCCAATCTCATACAATGACCGATGCCAGTTTTGCTGAAACATCATGCATTTCAGTCTGTCATAGTGATATTCATAAAAGCCGCTTCAGATCTAGAATTCTTCAATATACCGCAGAAATATGTCTCATCAAAAGGACATCAAAGACGACCGAATGGCAAACCAGGTGCTAGATGGTTCAGGTGCATGGCCATCTGGCACTGTGTTCGTTTGGCAGGCGAGCCGATGTAACTTGCAAGAGAGACTACGGATTAAACCTACTGCGCAAAACCTGCTAAAGCTGTTGTCTCACAACCGCAAAACAACAGCAGACAAAAAAATGAATGGATGGATTTGTGGGGAATCTGATTCTTCCGCTATGACAAAATGGCATCAAAACTGTATTTTATGAATGTAAGGAATGTTTACCGGCATTGCGTGGCTGAAAATAGCCGTAATCCGATGTGAGTAAATACTCGGGAAGGTTCCTAAATGACTGGTCACAAATCTGAGTACAAAGCCGACGAAGAGGCATAAGGAAACTACGTACTCGATATCACAACGTGGAGTGGTCAAGGCGCTGAGTTGTTTCTCGACGTTCTGCACAAAGGAAAAAGCCTGCGACTTCAAGGTCCTACAACGAGAAGAAACAAAGAGAGGAATATGGGTTTAGGAAGTTTGGCTTCAACATTCACCAGCCAACCACACCTCACCTGTCCCTTGTGTTGATGTAGGCCATCTTCAAACCGTTAAGATGCTTCTCCAATTCTGGCCAGTTGCAGGAGTTGATGACGTTCAGCAGAGCGTCCGATTCTTCGGCCGCCTGTTGACCGAAGGTGATGCACACGCGCACTGCCTTGCCGACCTCGTCAGCGACGATCTCAATGAAAAAGCAGTCGGAGGTGATGAACGAACTGGTGCTGGCGCTTGGACTCCGCATGAACGTAAGCCTGAAGCGAATACGTGCGCGACGAAACAAAATAAAATACGTATGAAACTTGGCCTACGAGGTCTTTGAGCTGATATCCTCCAACTGTTCGAATAGCTCGCTGACACTGTTTACTAGAAAAGAAGGGACCTCGACATTAGCCAAGCAAACAACGACGACTTAATGAACTTGAAAATCACTTTTTATATTTTCCATCAATAAACTGATGCACTTGCTGATCTGCTTTCTTTCTTCGACGTCCAAAGGGTTGCGCTTTTCCTGTCATAATAATTCAATGTAACAACCGTAAGATTACATATATCGGCGCACACTTACCATCATGTTTGTCTTTGCCCTCTTGATTATTTCGCTCCAAGACGGTATGGCCGACGACTTCTGACGTAGATGCTCCATTAGTACCTGGAGGTCACTCGAAAGAGCAGGAAAAGCCATGACAAAATAAATGTTCCCCCCAATGTCCTTTGGCGTTCAATCGTTCCGCTATGTCGCCATGTCTAAAAAATGCAAAGTTTATCCGTTTCGTCTCTGATTATGCAAGCGATTAAGTGATCGACAGCGAAGTTTCGAGTAAAAAACGGCGGATACGGAAAACACCTGTAATCACTAAAGACTGCGACGATTGAAATACATTAAGTAAACTGGTTTGGACTATAGCTGCCAAGCAACACACTACGCACTCTGAATAAGCTAAGCGTAAAATGTCATCTTCACACTTCTAGTCAAGGAAACAAAGTGTATAGCCATTGCTTGGCATTATCGTAATCAGTACTGCGTCAGCTTTATCATTTCCTGTTCTCTTCCAGTTAAGTCTACTTCTTGAACAAGAATACAAAAAATTCAGTTTTTCAGCAGTAGAATAAAGAACAAAAAACTAAATAAAAATATCCCAGTCCAAAGCATCCTCCAAAATCCGGATCTCCCTGAGGGTCAGATCATAAATAAGCAGTAAACCACCGTTAATCCATGGGTGCTAATGTGCAGTGAATGCACAAACTTCTTAACAGCAGTCTATTACGCAGTGGGTATTGGCTATTAAATACGTTGTAAGTGAAAGCGATGAAACAGATAATTTACCACTTTATTACGTACGCTCATTCCATGAGACATCGGAGTTAAATTCGAATCTATTCAAAGCCCCTAGGAAACTAAGGAAAAATGCAATTCCTCCTCTCTTAAACGCTCGCCGCCATCAATCTGAAAATTGCCTGACAGATGTTATCCGGTTGGATCGTTGCGCACTCTTTAATATGTTAAACTGCGCATCGATCAAATGTATGTCTGCAGCCCAGTTTTAAATCCGTATTTAACTACAGGGGCAGAAAATTACGGAGTCGCTAAATTCTGACAGTAATGTCGCTCACTAGGAAATCTGCTTTTCTATATTGGTGCTTCATGTGATGTACTTTCTAATATCACGTTGTGATAAACAAAATCCTATTAGACGCCCTACTACTGCCAATTTGCTTTCATGCTGGAAGCTTAAAACATGCTATCGTCAGCTGTCCTTCAGTTCTAACGCAATGGTCTTTATCAGAGAAACAGCGGCAAGCACTTCAACAGTGAAAGAAGCTAAACACTCCCAAACCATGATAAAACGAGATAGACATCCTATCATCCTAGTCCTGTACAAGCTAGTCGTCCAACAGCAAATTTGTAGAGATTTGCAAATAAATTGATGGAACTCAAAAGCAGTGCTCCTCAATAACGTCCAACATAAGACAACACAGAATGAGAAAAAGAAAAAATCTGATCTCTCTGCACCGATGCTAAAGTAAAGGCTTTATAACAAACATTGGGGCGGTTATGTTTCAAAGGAATTACCTCTCACTGTGTAACGGGGTATATACATTAGTCCATCAATCCGTGATTAAAGTGAAATATGATAAAACGATCCAAATAAAACTTCCTGCAATGAAAAACTATTAAAACCAAAGCCACAACAATATTCAGCCACCTGTTGTTGTAGCTGCTCAATTACTTAACTACTCAACAACTGAACTATTCAACTAGTGAATTACCAAAATGCTCAACTACTCAAATACTCGACTATTTAACAACTCAGTAATTCAACTACTGAACTACTCAACTACTGACATGCTCAACTGCCCAGATAGTGAACTACTGAAATACTCGACTACTGAACTATTCAGCCAATCAACCAGTCAACTGCTGACCTACCCAACTACTTAACTATCAAGAAATGTCCATCATGTTGGCGCTAGTAACTCTTCATACTCCTAACATTCTCCTTCTACTGCCACCACAATAACTATTCGTACTCCTAGCAATTCTGCTTTTTCCTCCTCAATGATCATTCCTCTCCTTGTGCTTCCGTTTCTATTTCTTCATTATTATCTTTACTGTCCTTAATATTTTCTTCATCCCTATCTTATTTTTCTAAACAGTGTCTCCAAACTCTTCACTAATCAGTGAACTCAGCTTGAAACCTTTTAATTTGCATAGATTTTTGTTGTAAATACCAAGAATATTATGTCAACATTACACATAGAAGACGTGTAAAAGCTTGAAATTCGGACGGGACCACAAAGGCTGCAGAAACAACATCTCTGGAAGCAGCACTTGGAAAACATGCTAAAGATTTAGTATCTGCAAAAGGAGCCCAAGATCAGAGCACTGAATTTAGCGTAACCCACTGAAAACTTTTTTGAAACACTCTACTACAGTACCACTTACTTCATCAGATCAATATTTCATCTCGAATACCTTTAAGAATTGTCCAGGGGGCAGTTGATCGACAAGGGTCACAATTTCGCATACTTTCATCGATCAGGATCCATCTTCGGTACTTCTGCGGTCCGCTGTCTAGCATCTGCGTATTTTAACTCTGCGCGTTTTAGAAGCATTGGCAAATAGTATCATGCATGTTTTTTTGCATGCTATGTGCCAGCGAATGACCGCTAAAAAATGGCCAGTGACTGGAATTCGTTGATTAATAGCACCCATTCGCCTCCGGAGAGTCACACATTAGAGCTGTGTGTGTGTGTGGAGGGGAGGGGGCAACGAACCAACTGCCAATTCTTCAATTCCCATTCCTGAGTAGTTGTGTACTGTGCCTACTAGCTTTTGCAAACAAACACGAAACGCGGAACGATCTATTGATTGCTTCACGCCGCCCAAGTAGCTACAGTACAATATTAATGCTTCACGACGCCTCAGTCCAGTTCACATCCCGCCACTATGAATCCAGCTTCGCTTGCTTATCCGTAAGTCCCATGCCAGCAGTGCAACCCGATCATACTACCAACAGTCGATCAGCGACCACCTCTTCTTAGAATAAACAGGAAGAAGGACTGCTCCTTTCGTCATGAACTTACTGCCCCCTGATACGATCCTTTTACAAATGCACATACACATAACTTGCACCAGGGAGTAATGTTGATATTGTTCGCTATCCACATGGAAGGGGTGAATATACAATTTTTTCAGAAGTCAGTTCGGTACCTCTAATGATGTCGTGAATTCGGCATCTGCAAATTTCCTTTAATTTCGTACTGGAAATGTACATTTTCATAACACCATTTGTTTCAGTGATATCGCCCGGTAAAGGATATGTACTATCTCAAAGATAGTCATTATACACTATCTTAAACTTTGCTCTCTGTTTCCGAGTATTTTGACATCCGCATATGGCCCAACCTCGCGTCAAGAGCGCATGAAGGAGGTAACATTTTTGCAGGATAATTAGTTGGGTACTGAACGCATGGTGTTCGGAAGTGGTCATGTCAAATGGGCAAGAAGTATAGCCATGTTCAGTGATAAGAGCACCTCTTAGAGCTTTAATTCGTATCGATCAATCTGATGGCTGATCATCCAGTGTGACAATCAGCGCAAGCCGTATATATAAAAAAATTTAACCGATATAAACTACGTCCATTCGAATCAGACGGCATGTTACAGTACCTCATACAATGCCTCCGGTGCGGCCAACTAGGGCGTCGCCTCAGCTGTATTAGGCTACGATGATTTCTTGAGTTTCGAATCAAAGGAGAATATGTAACCGATGAAAGCTGACAACGCGATACTACAAACCATACGCGAAACGGAAGTGAATTTTTTTTCCTGCCCGTAAAAAGCAACACTGGTTTTGGAGCTGTACCACAACTGATTGCTGCGTACCAAACGAAATCACTATTCTGAATGTATAGAGGGGACGCTGACTGCTGGTCACTCATCAGTTTACGATGAGATGCACAGCTCGACTGTTTCATCAAAGTAGAGGTTTCGACCCTGACAGATACCGCAGAGTATCCTTAGAGCCTATCACAGTGCGGCAACTTATCCGTAACAAACGATGCAATAAGTGTCGAGTAAACTGAACGCTTATAGAACAAAACCTGTTTTTCTGTCTCAAAGATGAACGGTGATATAATAATAATGAACAAAGACAGTCAATGGTCTTCAAACATTCATCTAATATGCGCATTTCAACAGTGTATCGCTCAAATCAGGGAGGAAAGTCCCTATTTACACAACAGTATTTCAGTTCTCGACCAAATCCTACTTTTATAAATATGCAGATGCATTAAGAGAGTAAGCTAGTTCAAGAATCACAGTTGACTAGCGTTCCACTCGATGATACATCTGACTATTATCTGTTTTCTCTTTTGTTGGATGAAACATGTTCTACAGTAAAGAATGATTATCAAGTAGTGATGTCATTTGCAAAGAATTTTTCAGCTATATCACCATACAAATATCGGAGCCGTTCAAATGTCGTTCTTCCTTAACTTATGTAATGGCTCCAGTTGTAGCACTCTTGTCTTTATTATATTCTAGCGCACTGGTAAAAATTTACACGTCATCAGCCAGAAGTGCTTATTTTTAAATGCAGAATCGACATGCATAGTATGTATTTTCCAGTTTACTTCCAACTCATTTGTCAGCTATGCTCACCTATCAGCTTCAAAAGAAGAAAAGCGAGTGATCGCGAGCGGGATTCTAATCCGAAACCGCACGGTTTTAAATCCGACGTTTCTGCGACCGAGTAACGTTTTATAAGTTCTTCATTCGAGGGAATTTGTGACAAAGACATATACTGCCCGCCGCGGGAATGGAACTCGACTCCTCCGGATTTCGAATTTAAAGCCGTCCTTTTACTCACTGTATCAACACGCCATAATGATGCAACTGGCAACGTGTGCCAGTTTTTAGTCAAACTGCTGAAAGAAGATCTCAACTGCAAGATGCATTTATCGGACAGTATGGCTTTCTGTTTATCACGCTTTAGCATAACCATAACAGACACAATATTATTGCCACTGTTAGCTAGAAGGTGATCTGTAATCCATTTCATCGCTCGTTGCATCGAGGGACAGTAAATTTAATCTCTCGCTTAAGTAGATGCAATAAATATTACTCCGCGTATAGGGTCTGAGTAGAGCACCTTTAAATTATAAATCGAGCTGTGCTTTTCTCTCGATTTACAAATTTACAGTAAATGAATTTTCAAAATGCAACGTTAAATAATATCTATTTTTCAACTTCTTACTAATATTTTCAATACATCAAAGAACCGCCCTACGTCCGAGCAATCTTTTGTAATAAATAAATGTAAATGGATGTACTAGTTTGTAGTAAATACAAAGTGGAAGTCTGACTCATTTTCTTCAGCCTTTCAGCAGTGGCTGAATGCTTGCTGCAATAATCATCTTATCCCATTTGCATTACACAACAACTCTCGCCAGGTAAACCCTGTTTCATTCAAAATTATTTACGGCACAGTCGTTTTTAGTGTAGGACTCAAGTTTTGGCTGTTGTTACCATCACTACTCAGCTCCTAGCAATAAGAAAGATATGTAATGGTACGGATGCAAAATGACCGAGATGTATTTATAATTGACGTTTGTTGTTTGTCTGGAGTTTACAGAAGTTGCGCCGCCATGAAGGAGAGATGCTTCTTCGTCTCTGCTCACGACATTGGGTCCACTCTGGATCCCTACAAATTTTCCTTACATTTCTACTTACAAGCACTTTTGCATTTCTGCAGACGGAACAGTTCTCCTAGTAACTCAATCCTGTCTCTCTTTTTATTCCTA
>UZAM01007635.1:18777-29131 GCA_900618415.1 Soboliphyme baturini
CTCTAGTTTTTCTTGGGAAACACTTCAGGAAATAAAACTGAAACTAGACTTAATGATCAAATCTGCTGTGTTGTCAGAGGTCTCCCCAAATGCAGAGTTAGCTTGCGGTCTTCCATGTACTTATTACCCTCACACACCTTACTGTTGTTTTACACGTCTCAACTATACGACATCGCTCTTAACGCAGAGTAATAAACAATTCTACAAATGTCAATCTTCCATGGAAAAACTCTGAATGATTCCTCAAAAAGTCTTGTGTTTTGCACTTTAATGACTAACATGATTACAAGATTTCATGACACGATGAAACCCACTGGATCATATTCTCCTTAAATGTCATGCAAGTAGCAAATATCTATTACGAATGGTCAGCCAACTAAATGTGGTTAAAGAGAGTGAGGTTCGTGCTGGTCCTCTTTGATGAGTACCGGCCACTTCTCCTCTGGCCAGAGATGCGTGTATTAGTCACTGAACCCTTGCCCTGGGTAACTGGATTTATGTCCTAGCGCAACAGTTGAATGTCGAATAGCACAACATGGGTGCATAAATCATGAGTACGGAAACGATACAAATCGAAAACAAAACGACAGTAGTCAAAGCAACCTGTACTCTCATACGGGATACTGCTAGCAGCCGACAGGAAGGAAATTTACTTCACAACTTTTATTCATGAAACTGATACATAAACACTGAAGTTTTGCGTTGTTCACGTCGGCCAGCTTTATCAACGAAAATTGCAACTGAGGAAACAATACTGAGGTTCACTGATATTCAGATTTAACAAACCAAAATAAGTGAATATGGGGGAAATTTCTCAGCAGATTAAAACTACCTACATCTTTAGCTAGAGAATATACGAGCACAAGTTCGTACACATGGTTGCGTGTGCGAACAATGCACGACTGGTGATGATCGCGAAGACAGCTGTGCCATGTGTATGAGGGAGAGAGAAGGCAACTAATTAATTTTTGCCTTAAAAATAGGCAGCACACTTGTTAAAAAACAATGACTGGACGTTCGAGAAAAGAAGCCGTTCTTTTTCTGTTCATTTCGCTCGAAACCAGACCTTCTTAAGTGCATTAATTCAGTTGGCATATCGGCACTTCCTGAATCAGCGTCGCTGTAAGAACTATCACGGGTGAAAAATACTTAAAACGGAACGCACTTGACCTTGCGTCACCCATGAGCCGAAAACTCGAAAACGTCACCATGTTTCTCTGCTGCTCTAATTAAGTAGTTGTTTAAGAACGACCACAGTGCGTTCTATTTTGTTTTTAAATTAATTCGCTTTAACATACGCAACCGAAGGGACTAGAATCTTGTTTTACAGCTGACGATATTTTCGCATTTCACCACATACGTAAAGTAGCAATAAACTGACGAGTCTTGAAGTACTCGAGAAGAAAGAATTATGGCTGAGATAGCTGAAGCTACCTTTTCAGTGAGAAGAACAATGTTCTGCACATAAATTACTATCTGGAGTAACTCTCATTCATTCATTACACATCAAATGAAGGTGACTGTCTTGTCAAGGCTCACGGAAACACACATGCTTGATAGTAGAATTCCTATTTTCAAGGTAAAACTGCCTACAATAGTATTTTGAGTATAGAAACAAACAGTGGCCGGTCAAATGTGCTCATTTTATTCTCAGTACGGCAAAAAAACACACGAACAATGCGTGGATATGTAAATTAAATTCAAATAACCACTACAGCGGTTCCAGTAACTATGAACAGACAGTTGGTAGTGTTTATTATAACTGCATAAGTGGACCCCGAGGGCAGCCAGCGTAGTATGGCGGTAACATCGGTAATTAGTAATAAAGGCTAACGACTGTATGTTTTTTTGTGCATAGAACTTTAAAATGACAATTTACAACATTGTGATGATGTAGACACAGAGAACACGGAGGCAAGAAATCATTTAAATTTAATTTACATAAAGTTTAAAATAATTAATGGTTCTGTGTTCGTTACCAAATCGATAGAGCTGTAGTCGATTGGTCCCACGTAGCTGAACAAGACGAAAGAATGGAAGCAGAAACATCATTTGGTAAACTGGCTAACGATACGAAGACAAAAACAAATCTTTATTTAACAAAGATCGACTTTTCCAAGGGTACTCATTATCCATTATCAGGAAATGTGTCAAAAAATACCTAAGTGCCATGGTACATGGGAATAACAAAGACCATGCGATGTAATTTCCATACGCTGACAGGTGCTACTTCCGGAATAAGTCATTTCCGGCTCACGACACTGAAACAGAGCTCAAAATGCCGGACCATAAGCTCAAGCAGAGTAAAGTGAAAACAATAATCTCACTACAAAACTTCAACGGAAAGGAACAGCGAAAAGATTCTAACTTTCTTTATGCTAAGTTCATATATAACTGTTCAATAAGCACCGACAGTTGATGGCACATAAATTCAGTATGCACGAACATGCAAGATTTAATATTAGCTACATATCGCATATTAGTATGGTGATAAATTGTTAACATTTTATCTAATGTGCAAGCATAATGATAAAGGTGCTAGATCACACAAAAACAGAATTTCATGTAGTTTGTGCAGAGTGATTAATATTACAATTCGTTCGTAGCTAAACATTAATTATTCGAGAAAGTTACAAAGCTGGCAACAAGCGAAAAGGTGAAGAAAACAGCTGTTGAAAGTTCGGTCATGGAATCGGACCGTGAAGACAAAGTTACATCAAATTATTCTGGTAAAAGACGGATCTATTCACGGAAATTGGTAAAATAAACCGAACTTAGTCAGCATATATGACGTGCGAGGCAGTGATAACCAGGCAGTTAAACCAACAACTTCGGCTGAGACCATTCACACCTAATTTCGTTGTCATCGATGCAATCAAGCTAATTAGGCAGCAGTATTCAGTTGAGCGAGAACGGCGAGACCGCAACAGAGAAAAGCGATGGAATTCGCGGTAACGACAGAAACAACGCTAAGCCGGAAACGTAGCGAGGTCAAGGTGGGGAGGAAAGCTAAGTATGTCACAAACCGATCTCAAAAACTGGAGAATCCAAATGAATATTTTCTGCTTTGCATTTTTTAAAACTAATTTAAAAAATGCAAGTAGAAAAGAATGGGCAGATCTTTTGGGCCTTGGTGCTGGAGCGACTTCCGATGACCGTGGCCACTGGACAAAGCTCAAAAGCTATGCCTTGAGAGAAACAGCAAGCTATTAAACTGATTATGATGTAGAAAGAATAAACAAAAAGTTTAGCGACATCTGATCGACATCGAACAGATCGAATATGTAGTGGCTTAGCAATCCAGCTGGAGGAAACAACGAATGAATTCATCGTACTCATCATCAGCCCTGTTCGAATTATCGTTGGAAGGCCTATCATCAGACTTTGCCATAAACTTCTGTTTTCTGTTATCCAATGAATCTCTTCAGCTAGTGACTGATTTGTTTCACGTTAATTTTAGCCTAAATATATGCGAGCTGTGGGGCCGCTAAAATTCAATCTATCATCTAACGACCAAATTAGTGGATTGTATGCCGACGTCTACTACGATGGAGTAGTACATTTCAGTACTGCTGCAAACCTGGGCCTTGACAGACCATAACACTTCAAATAAATAAGTTTAACTGACTAAGCCGACCTCTCTGTCGCGTGTGCGTGAAGTGACATATTAAGGTTGCACATGTACATCGCTAACGTTCCCATCTGTTGTCTTCATAATCTCTAGCAGTTTGCATAAAAAGAACGTGTTTGCTTGTGATATTAGCGACATCCGCAAATAATCGTCATCTGTGTTATAACTTGACAGATTCTGAATGATAGTGGCTTTCGTCCTTTTCATAAATTCCGTTTTAACATGGCCTTATGAATCTCGATCAACTGTGTATATGCAGCTATAATTTTCCATGTTTAAACTAAGCGCTGGTAAAAGGGCAACTGGGTTCCGCATTCATAAAACATAATTACAATTATACGGTTTTCTTCAGCCGCACCACAGCCGTAAAGCTTGGCGATTACACAAATATTCAGTGCTAAAGAACGGAATGAAAGGATGTAGCACGATCTCCATGCACTACAAACTAACAGACGGATCTTGTGAGACAGCTCGCTACAGTATAAAGCATCATGGCAGTCAGTCTGAAGCCAGTCTGCAACATACATCCTTGAAGACCGCAATCATTTGGCACGATATGTAAGCGGTATTGTGCTGCCGCCGCCTGTGACGCGACCCGCAAGGATAAGTGGTCATTTAAACGGACTGAGAGTCAGCGGCAGGTCTTGGGCACCAAATGGACGGATTTCATCCGCAATGCAAAAGTGAACAATCGATCTAGCTCAGAGCACGTACAGGTAACATTACTTCAGAAAACAACAGCATTATCTACAATGTAGAATACATAGCAGAAGCAAAGCCATTGTACAGATGCGAAGCGTAGACGAAACTGCCCCCCTCCCCACAATCCAGATGGAAACGAGAGGGCGATCATACATGCGAACAACAATAGCGGTCAGCAAAGCCGATAAAGCAGTTTTGGACTCAAAAACCGCTTAACACTGCAATGATCTGCCTTCGTGCCTACGAAATCTTCACTTGGTGTTAATTTATGCTAAGCCATATGCCACGTACGCATCTACAAGGAAACGCCTATGATGTACAAATACTGTCAATCGTAACAATTAAACTCTCTAGCTGGCACGAAGAAACGAAGTAGTTATGCTCTGACTGTTTTTATATTGTTATGCGAAGTGCAGCGAGCATCCGTAAGCACGACTGGACCCAGGTTATTAGCTGCAGGAGATTCTGCAGCTACTATGGTAGATATGAATTTCGCTAACATTAAGGAACTTTATTTTCACTCATTCATTTTCAAAGTCAGATATTCCTTTTTGGTTGAGGGCATAATCATCATAATTTATTCCTTCAGGCAGCTAGAAGGCCTTTCCAATGGTCGCAGGTTCGGATCCGCTAAAACGTCAAGCTCAGTGCTCTAGATTCTGAAACGCGACAGGGTCAGGTCTTCTGTACAATGGATCCATTAGGTTCGCTGACTGCACCTGGGCAGTCTTCTTTATAGCCTTATTGAGAGAGTCTCAAAACGACGTTTCATGACCTGTCCAAATGAGCAGCAGATTTTTCATACTCTTGTTGCAAAACATGTTTTCTGGGCCACAAAAGCGACTTTTCCTTAACACAGTGATTCGCTTAGGATGAAGGCAAAGAATTTCAGACCTCTAACAAAAATTTTAAAAATTGCAGAGCAGAATCTTGTCAAAACGCCAGCGTTGCCTGTTTTTGCTCCTTTACCCTACTTTACAACTCTGCAGCAAATTATTAAACGCTTTACAGTTGTTTTCGCCATCTGATTTGACGCCCTTTAGGCAAGGTTAAGACAAGGCTTGGTAAACGACGTGGAGATAACCGTGCAAAAAGGAGTGTAAGAACGGATGACGGATGTCAACGACATCACACGACACAATTACGAGGCTTTTGCGCCTGCTTCTGCGCAAAGAAGCATTGACAACTGTGTGGCGACTGACTTGTGGTCGACAAGGAACAAACATCAGTGATCATGCATGAAGGTCCGTGGTCAGTGCGGCAGTGGGTGCTGTCCACAACGTCACCTGTGCAAAGGCGAACCTAAGCCTTTGCTGACCACCGATGACATATCACACGGGACGGCAAAGAAAATAATCAATCGAACTGGTTTCCGCTTTCGTAGTGACGACGACGAAGATAGGTTTCACGTGGCGTTTCACGAGTCGAATCGAGGCGAGGCTAGGCGGTGCCGGTGTCGAGCAGGTCATTAGTTCGTCGTCGGTGGATGGACGGCGACTCAGATTCCACGCAGTGGGTGGTACCGGAACCCGGTCACGAGTTTCAGCGTACAACATGACCACTGCTAGTAGCTGGCTTTCGTTACATGCGCATAAAACTTGTACATACTACAAAGATCAAACGGCGGAAGAGATGACGTGGGTAAGAAAAATCCAAGCACATGCACGTTTGCTGTAAAAAAAGTGAGTGTGAATTTGGATTTTACAGCATAGTGTACGCTCATGTACATATCCGGAAGTTGAACGATGAAGAAAACCACATGAAAAATAGGTGCCTTTAACATCAACACCGGTTCTCAAATGGACGGAAGGAACAAAACTTAATGCAGCGTCAAACAGCACTGGCAGACAAAGCTTGCTTGATACCGTAGCAGATACAACAGTAAGTTGCATCGTACTATGAAGACAAAGGTGGCGTAAATGATGTATATCACAGAAGAAACAACAACCTGCTAAGCTGCTAAGTTGTGAGCTTCAATTTATTGACTTCAGCTCTAGACACAGGCGAGTATTTTCTCTTGCAGCCACAGTAGAGTAAGCAGGCGACTTAATGCAATAAAAGGCATCCACTACCAGTCGAGAAAGTAGGTGTTTATATAAGCCAGCTTTTCGAGGCTGAATTTAAAACCGAAACTTTCGTAGTAGATTTGCTTTTCTCTAATTGTTGCAGCCCTTCTGAGGCCTGTCTAAAATACGACTTTTCTGGGGCCAACGGTTTACGATACACTCATCTTCCAGTTTGTAGTGCGACATTCTAACACTGATCATATCACTGCTTCATCGCTATCGCTGACAACGAGAAATCCTGACGTTATCGTTCGCTAACGGGTCATCAGACATTCACAGCTGTGTTATACTGCAGATGGCTTCTATCAGTATGAGGATGTGTGGCCGAAATCCGATATTCAGAATATTTTTCTAGTTTCATGTAAACAGAACGGAAAGTAGTCGAGCAATTCACAACCCAAAAGCCAACTCTCTGACCAAATTTCCGGAATATCTGGATAATCAGTTTGATGTTGAGTATAAGATCCTTTATAACCTTCATATAACTGGGAATTTCTGACTAAATTTGCTGAGACAACGCTTTAGGATAGCTCTCCTTGAAGCACTGAACTTTAATTAAAATAAGGCTTGCTTTGGCTTTATGCTTATTCCCCATTTCAAACTGTTTTATACAAAAGTCTTATTCCAGTTTGTCCCGTACTACAGCCATCTGCGCATCAAAACTAAGTATTTCCGGCCGTTACCCTTAACCATCCTCTCCAGAACCTCAGCATCTGATGAGCTGAAGCTCTTACCGTGCAATATTCTGGGAAATGAAGATGCATGTACTCCGTTGTTGTGCTTTTTGATTCGTTGATTCTGCGTCATGAAAATGCCACGTCACGATGAAAGCGACTGTGTGCCCAATCGAATAACGTACTCTTGTTCTTCTTTTTTGTCTGTTTATTGTGAATTCCTTGAACCGTTTCATAAGCACAACAGTCTTTTATTTTGATGTTCGAATATGAAAGAACATGTAAGAATATGAAAAACTGTTTAAAGCATACTACATAACGCGAGAAATCTACCAAGTTTCTAGTCCATCTGAGAAATTATCTCGACGACAGATGTTGCTCGTTGACAAACAACGATTCCTGGTTTTTGCCGAACGACTAGCGAGATGTGAATGAACTAACAACACATGCACTACGAAAGCCGTGTCAGATTAAGATAGCAACGCTGACTGGCCGTTTTTCTGCCAAACAAACTTTACGCAGTTCACAGCAAATAGTTCTGGTTGTTTTTCTGCTTCAAAAAGGAAACATTTGCTAATTTTTTGCCTAAGTTGTAACCCAGATTATTTCACCTGAAAAAAACATCCGATAAAAAAATTCAACTGCAATACTAGAATGTTTTTGTACGCAGTTAATTTGGCATAGAGTTGGAACATTCTGCTTTTGGACCCGTCGTAAATGACACAGAGCTTTGTGAGATTTATTTAATTAAAAGACAAGTTAAAATAAGCAATACATGGCATTATGTCCTTCACAACGGGTTCAGAGCCAAAAAATGTCCACATTGCCACCTTCGAATGTGGCTCATGGAGCCTCTAGATTGACCCAAGACCCCAGCTATTCTTGGAAGTTTTGTTCCCGCAATCTGAAAGAAAGGTAGCAAAGTAAGAATACCAGGTCGATAAATAGTTAAAGAATGTTTCGCACTTTCTGCAAGGTTTCAAGCCAAAGTGTCCGCATTTTTTATGGCAATATCCGCAACAGACCTTGGTGGTCCAAGCCGGAACACAATGGTTCAGTCGTGGGGCCCAAGAGCGACATCAGCTGCGGTCAACAACATACCGGCATTAAAATTCAAAGCCAGATCTGTCCAAGCAGGAGAAGGACATCATGGCAAAGAGCTAGCATTTTTCCCACATGTGCTTTTAAAAGACGCATAAAATAGCCTCATGCTGAAGCCAGGCATATAAGCGAGCCTTTCACAGCGCCGATAAATCATAGTAACAAAAGTAAACGCAGATCTGACGTTTGCGTATTTAGCGATAACCGTATTTAATGAATACGTGTCTCGTCATTTCCCGACCAAAGAAGCCATCAGAGCCACAAACTGCATCATTCCCTCTCTAAAGTATCTCGATTCAACTAATATCAAACATTTAACGAAAGATCCGTCCGTAATTTACCACCGAGTCACTGGCCCAAACAAAGTAAACAAAAATCGCGAATCAAGCCTCTTTAACACGACCAGAGCCACGTTTATATACCAACCACCGCCAAATTCGGCCCAGACGCAGTCCTGACGTGTGTAATGAGCGAATTTCGGCCGTCTCATTTGCTTATCGTTTTCCTCTTCTTTTTCTTAGCGCATCATCATGGTACAAAGGTGCATTAACTGTTGAAGTCAACTGCCTGGACAATTTTCGGCCACTAGGCAAATCTTCGGTCACTTCGCGCGGTTTCGGGTCGTTCTCTCTGACATCGCACCACTTTTTCTTTTGTCTTCCCCGGCAATATCAATGTTTAAACCATATTTTCAACGTACTCCACCGGTCTTCTTTTCAAGTGGCCAAACCAACACAGTATGCTTTAGACAAGCGTTTCTAAAACTGGTGCTATTACCCTAGAGTACAGTGCCTCTTATGACGCTGTTTTGGAAGTGGTCCTTTTTGCTGACACCGCACATCCATCTGAGCAATCACAAGTCTGCAAAGTTCAGCTGTCGGTCGTGTCTTAAGGGTAGACAAACAATCCAAACATTTTGTTTTCTCCGACTTTGAGACGTCAGTTATTATGCAAACGATTGAATGAAATGAAAAAGTAAAAAACATAAGCAAAGCAAACAGGCGAGATGGCGCAAAGACTCTATGACTCGCAGGGTCATAGAAAATAAAAGGAATTGGATGAAGGGATGGGAAAAGGCGACAAGACAAAGAACAGAAAAAATCAAATTGCCGCATGATGAAGAGCAGCCCTAAGTTGAATGGGTGAACACAGTGTGGTATCAGCCTCACTACGAAGAACATTTTAAATATGATGATGATTAGGCATATTTATGGTCACGATCACATTCGCAACATGGCAGCCGGACAGCAGACAGGAGTGAAGGACTCTACTTCGTCGAAAGCAAAAAGGGGAAACAACGGCGGACCGTCACGTAGCTCGGATCACCGACGGGGGATGGTCATCACCTGGTACCCTCGCGAGCGGACCAGGCAGCTTTGACGCCCACCAAACGAAGGAAGATTATATGATGAACCAAGAAGAACGCGTATGGGGGGAGAGAAAAGACTCGAACCAGCGAGGGTGTTGCGGCTGGCGCGATTCGTCGTCTATTACTGACCGGAACCAGCGATCCGTGTGATAACGTGGACGTAGCAAAACATCCTCAAAGTGAGGTAGAAGGAAGAGGAGAGACGATTTCTACTTTTCGATAGATATGCCGTTTAGAGTGATGTTAAGTTTGGCATAAAATCCGAAGGGGAAATTCAGCATAAGTAAACAAGGTAGAGAGGGACCTGAATATTCGTTACACTTACCAGAAAAGCAAACAACTTTGTTAGTCTACTTAAATAAACAACTTGTCTGTTATTTGTAAGCACGCGAAGTATGATTTGTTCTGCTATTCACCATTAGTTTAACAAATCTTTTTATAGATGTTCGCATAGAAATGAAGGAACAACCGATAACTCTAACTAACTAATATAATGTCATAATTAGTGTACAGTGCTTGTAAAATTGACCTAATTTGTTTATTCACTCATTCATTTTCGATTACCGCATCTCCTTTCGGGAGGTGGAGGCTGATTTATTTGACTAGTAAATATTAAAAGCTATTCTGTCATTCTCTTCTCAACAACTTCATTTAAAACTAAAAAAATACATCATGCGTAATGAAAAAATGATAAGTTTCTTTGTGCAATTTGCATAGATCCATTTCGCGAAAACCTCAACTTAGCGTAAGCAAAAAAACATATCGAAAGACCCGTTACACAGTTTCATTGTATATCAGATAAACCGTCAAT
>UZAM01007638.1:18133-30165 GCA_900618415.1 Soboliphyme baturini
TCGACTGAGATCGACAATCATCTTCAAGGGAAGCAATCATCTTCACTATGTGATGTCGTTGGTGACCCCTGCTGGTCTGCTTCACTAAACGAAAAATTTTCTGCCCTCTACTTCTCAGCTTTTTTGGACGTCTAGGCCAGGTTACACCAGGTTACACTTCCTGCCGATTATTACACTGGATAGTCAGCCATCGGACGGCCGAAAGTCAAGTGTGGCCATGGCCACAGGGGAGTTCGCATCGGACAGCATGGCTGCACACATCATTTACTCTGGCATATCCGGAGCAGAGTACCATTGCTGTTCCTACTTTCCGCAGGCCACCGAATTGCTACCCGTTGTGCATCGAATTGCGCCGAGGCAACGTAGGGTTAATTCCTTTTTCAAGGGAACTAGGGGACAAAACAAAGTTTGTCCCTTTAGCTAATTTGAACCCGGCACGTCAGGAGTTCACAGCAGCCATATTAGGCACTGTGCCACTAAGCCACAACAATTAAAGCAAGCAGATATCAGTTCTAGATTAAGATTCTGCAGTTTCGGTAAGGATATTAACCATAAAGATGATTACAGGTGGACGAAGGTTAAAGCCCAGCCCAAGGGTTTAGAAGGCCAAATTGTTGCAAATGCTACAACCCTAACCCTAAACCAAATTGTTGCAAATGTTACAAAATGGCTCTATCATCTGTTTATCAATCAATCATTTAGTTTTGATGACCGCTTGTCATTTCAGATCGCGAAGGTAGACGCGTTAGACTCTGCTTCCAAGGTCGCTGGTCCTGTGCCAGCGTTTGAGCTTCGGCAGAATATAATCGAAATCTGGAGCAATGTTCTTTAATGCACTAGCCAAAGGTTAATCTAACTTTGGTCGCCCCCGGGGTTTTCCGCAGGTACGTTGGGAAATAAGTAGTGGTCGGTTCCCTCTACTTCCTTGAGACATTCGCAAGATGTGCCCAAACCACTGCAGCTGTGAATTTTGAATCTGTTTGTTTATCTATGACTAATAATTATTGTTCACTATACCGGTCAGACTGATCAGCCTTATATTATTATCAAGGAATGAGCAAAACAAAGTGATTAAAGCGAGCTTGAACATCCAATCCGGAAGCTCATAAGAAGGAAAATTTTGAGGCGCTAAACACCGATGGAAAACGCTTACTCGAAAGTTGATGTTTTCCCACGACGTCAAGTTTCTTTGGATTGTTACCTTTGACGTGCTTAGGTCATGACTGTTACGTCAAAGCAATCATTGCTTAAAGTGCCGATAGTCAGAAAGGTCTCCCCATTTATGGAAGTTCTATGATAATGAGTTCTGAATTATCCGTTAGTTCAGAACTGATTCCTATTTTCTGATTCATAACACGACGGAGGCACAGACAATATCAAACTCAGCGAACTCGTCGATGAGAAGCGAAATGACTTACCGATGAAATTAGTCGAGTGGTTAATGCGCGTGGGCCGTGAGCTGGGTCCTCCGAAAGACGATGGCGAAAGCAAAGAGGCTCGAGATATTGAGGTAGCAGTAAATCGAGACAACGACGCGCAGTGCGATGGCAAAGAAACGGTGTTTCTCTGCTTTCGCGCAAATCACCTCTTCGCAGTGACAACCAGATGTCTGTTGAGGAGCTGGTGGGTTTCGTGGGGAGGAAGCAGCTGCGCCAGCTGTTCTATTTTTAAGACCCACCGTTAGTCATCTATGCAATCAGCAGCCGTTGCTTGTTGCAGTCGTTCTACTCTTCTGACGCGGTGCACGGCGTCAATATCGACTGAGCAAATTACTCGACCATTTCAGCAGCACATTACATTGCATGAAAGCTGGAATTCATTCAGAACGATTTATGGCTTCGTGCTTTTCCGGTAAATGCCTCGAATGCTCAAAATATTCGATACTGCTCTGAAGGAACTTTCATTTTGCGGATTAGTGACGTAAGGGCTGCTTTTAAAGAAAGTTTTTACATCCACAAAAATCAACAGTGGATTAATATATTCAAACAAGCTTCCACAAAACATACCCTCAAATCGAACTTTTTATATCCTGTCGCTGAGAGCGTGCACGATAGAGCTGGTAATGCAGTTTACGACATTTATGAACAGCAGAACAGCAATGACAATAAATCCGCGGAATGGTTGGATGGACGGAGTCACCGTACATATTTATCCACATGAAAAGGCCAGAGTACCGTTACTCGCTCTTCAGATCTCCTTTCAGACCAGAGGATGACCGCTCTTAATCAATACTGGACGAAAAATCATGACTATGCTTGACCGGAATTGTCTGTGAAGAAAAGAGAACACATTCTCGCACAACAGTTTGGATGTCTCTTAATCAATACCTGAGAATACTTCTCCAAAATGCTACAGTATGCCCAATTTCGTCATTCTGAATGGGCATATCATTTCTCATTGTCGAGCATCAATTGGAGATCTGTCTGTTGATCTCATTGTTGGAACCACGACAATTAGTTCTTAGAATTTGAAAACCAGCCGTTTTTTGATAACACTGATGCATAATAATCCAATGATCCAAGAAAGCTAGCGTCATGGACGGCATGATCAAAGATCGAAATTTACTTGATACACGGGTACGCAACAGACCCTAATAAAGATTAGAACAGTTTCAAAATCGATCTTCTAACCCTTTTAATCATACGACGAGGGTTGCGTAATAAGGCTATGGTTCCACTGCACTTGAGCACCTGCAGTAATAGATAGACCTACATTTTATTCTGCCTTCAATTACTTCTAAGCAGCATGTTCGATGCCATCGTAGCAGCTGCGGAGTTTGCACTTCACGCCATTTCACCTTGCAGTGCCTTACTTCGATGGCTTGCCTTGTGGACCTGAACTAGTTCTAGTTTAAAGTTAGTTTATACGCAAATTTGTTGAGAATAGTTTAAACCAGCCACCGAAGGTTAATTCGTCGACAGACATTTAAGCGTTAAAATGGTGACGTAAAGTTTCCTTGCTTAACATCATCAATGGCGATGCGAATAGTCGTTCTCTTGCTGATTATACGTGTCCTTGTTCCGTTGCAACTGACTCTAGAACGCAAAATACTGACGGAAACCTGCTCGTATGACGATTGCACATTTAACGGATACCTACGCCTCGAATTTTGCCTCTGCCTTTTCGACTGCGAACGTCGCATCACCAATTGTGAGTGTCCTCGCGACAAAGAACTCAGTCGTCAAAACAAAATCTATGACAGAATCGTCGGAGCGTGGAACGTGCGCGTAAGTTGGTGCTGACTATGACAGCACGTGTCATGTTTTATTCAAAAAAAAGACGACATAAGTACAGTATGCCAAAAATCTGTGTAACATCACTTGGCGGAATTCAGCATGGCTACGTTATTTAGACCAAACAAAAAATTGGTTCTTCTCTTGCTTTTCAGTTTTCGATACCGGATTGAAGCGGCGTATACACCGCCCCTTGTCACTAGTGGCCCAGGATACCATTTAGGCAAACCATGGCTACATGGTATTTGAGCACCTGCGGTACCTGGATGCAGAACCGCATCGCTAGGCAGGGCCAAACTTCTGTTGATTCGCCTGTTCAATTTTTTCATTCTCTTTCATGATCGAATAACCGACTCATTTATTCATTGATTCGTTTAGGTTTTCATTCATTCATTCAAATTCCACGCACACTACGCCAACTTAAGTTTGGCATAACTGAGTCAAGTAGTTCACGGCCTTCAACTTCAGCATCTACGAATGTACGTAGATAAAGCAGGTAGTCGGCAAGGCACTCGTCGACTCTAGAACCAGCCGTGAGGTTGATATACTTGAGTCATTCATCGGTTCTCAGACTTCATATCCGCGGTTTTCAGAATTTGTCAAGATGCCCCTCTTCTGACACTCTAATCACATTTCATATCATTTTGAAGAAGAATGGCTAACAAGCAAGGACACTGTGGACTGTGGTGTTCTAAATTTTGTTCGGCGTAAAGGAACTCATTTCTGCATCTGACGATCCTGAACGCGCAACTGACCAACTTGAAACTGTCATGCTTTCCAGTTAGAGAGCCGTGAATAGTGAAGCGTGATGAAGCACATGTTTGCAAGACGAAGCTGAACAGACAAATTGTCGCCAAGGGCTTATGAACGTCTTCTCACGTTCTTATGAAGATTTGATTAAGAGGAAAATTAACTTTGAATTTTGAACTCAGGCGAGAGGATTAACATCACCGAATCCATTCGCACAATTCTCACTGACAACAGAGGACAGCCAACGCTGATATCACTGTTGAAACACCGTATTATCAGAGACTTTCCAGTGCTACCGTCTGTGGGCATAAACTTCATTACAGTTTATGCAAGCTGTACAATCAGTACATGTTAACTATCAGAGTAATCCAGTGTTCAGGGCAGCTTGAATATCTCCGTCGATGCAGTCCTTTTTCATCCCCCCTAATGCAAGCAGCCAAGTAGTTTCGCGAAAAGGAAGCTGAAAACTATATGCTACTGCACAGCTGTATGCACTGTCTTCAACAATAGAACCTGTGACTCATGGAACTGAGCAGGGGTATAAACTTTAAAACAAATATAGCATTTACTGTAGCACCGTGTGGGAGAACGACATACAGCTGTTGCATTGTTATTTTCCGGGTTCAACGGGAAAGCTCTGAGCCAAGTTAAATACCTATCGCGCTGAAGTAAATGAAGTGGCACCATCTAGTGCAAATATAATACGCCAATATGGTAAAATATACCCAACCTTCTGGGGTTGCTAGAAACCTACTAATTTTCGATGTTGCCTGTAAAAACAACAATCTCCTCTCATTTCTCCGGACTGATAAAGCGTAGTTGCACCGTTCCCTTGCGTAGTGTCCTACGGGACGGTTTAAGCAAGCCATGGGACTACGGCGCATGAATCAGAACAACAGGTGACAACAGATCATCATCATGCGTAACTGTTGCACACTGTTATATGCACAGAGCCCTTTTGTCATCTTGACTATCGACAGTAACGATGCTATTTAAAAGCCGGTTTCTAAACATAATCATAACACGTATTTTCGTGTCCTCAATCACTGAGTAAAAAAGGTACATAGTGAAGGTACTACATAAGAAAGAGCTGTTTATGGTTTGCATAGTTTAATAGACGTGAAATGTCATTGATCAATTGATCAGTCCTTTTTCAGATGCCTTTCGGAGTGTGCGCTTATGTTGGTAGCGTGAAATAGCGAAGCATCAGGGCTCAGGATGTCTGCCAGACAAATTAATCGCTGCTGCAGCTGATTTCAACTTTCTTTCGGCACTGATGGTATAATATTTATTGGTAGCGGAATAAAGTAATCCGGATCGAACTTTTACTTCTCAACATTATGTATATATACGAGTGTAATTTTTGAAACTCTGTTTCGACCGAAGACGATACTGCGATACTGAAACATAAAGCGATAGGTAGCTGTCATTTAAAATCTTTTCTGATCGCTTTGACAGTTAAGATCTAGAATCTCTTCAAAACAATGAGGAGGTCCGTAAAAGTAAGTTAAAGGAAGTCGCTTAGGTTAATTTTTTTCTGTTCTCATCGTCGTCGAAGGCTAAGAAAGTTTAAATAGTCGGGTAACAGAAAATAATGTTTTATCATTAGAAATGGTTTCTCAGACTGATTTTAGGCATTATGTTGACTGCAATGACAAACCTTCATATTCCTTGTCGCAAATGCAACTGTTTCAAGTAGATACTTTTCCATTTTTTGAATTGAATTGTGGGCCATGCGTTTATGATCAGTAAATTGTTTCGACAGCAGAAAAATTCTGGCTAACATTTGATTCTTCATTCGGGCAATCTTAGGAAGTCAAACCAGAACATCTCTGACTTCTGCTCATGATCTCATGATTCTTTAGACCGCTGGTCATCAGCACCTGATCGATTTTGTTGCTGAACAGATGATGCAGAGGTGATTAGGGGTAGCATATAAGTATTCGAAAGATTTTACAAATGTTCTTAGTCGCCTGACCGCGCTGGATTTGGCTGTGAACATCTCTTTGAACAGTTTACATAAACAGAACGTGACTGGTTCGTGAACTTTACCACAGTCACAACTTTACAATACCTTTACCATAAAGCACCGGTGAGTGTATGGCAGAAAGAACAGTTACTCTACGAAAGCAGAACAGCCGCAATTTTGTTATTCCATGTTACATGCCGATTTATTGCTTGACGTCTGTCGTGTTTCGGCGCTCTCACACGAAAAGCTGATGCGTTAGAGTAAATGGATATAACTTGAATCGGTATGCTTCGAGAGAAAATCCCGTTTTGTTTATTTCCACGTCCACTGAGACCACTGTACTGCAAAGATGCTCCCGTCACTCTACAGGCGGTCATGCAATTTAACCCTCATCACGCGTCGTTGCTGCACGCCGTTCAACCGTCCCCGTTGTTGTTCCTTTGTTTAAACAACCGCCTCTTTACCTGGTAATAAATTAAACACTAATGGCAATAGTTCGTTCTGAATGTGGCTTGGTTCAAGCGGGAAGTGAACCATCGTTTTAGTCTTGAAAACATGTTAGCCTGGACAATGATGCGATGGCATTTTGCCTCTTTTGCCGGAAGAAGTGGTCAGAACAACGCCCGTATTGAGCGCCAATAAACGAAGACCTGCACGACAGGTACCCGCATCATGAAGCAAGAATTCTGCCGACTAGTGATAACCATTCAGGACGAAACCGACTTTCGAAAAAGACCGCTGAACCTGGTTTAGTACAGTGCGATATCTGTTCTCATCACCGGGCTCAATGACGAAGTTATTAGCTCGTCGGCGAATTTAATGCATGCTTACTGCTTTCGGTCAAATAGAAACTGTTTTGGCCAGGCAACATGGAGGGACTGAACGACGATTAGGCTGCCTTTCATGCCAGCTGGAGATTTATTAGAAACATACCGAAAAGCAGTCGATCACCTGTAAATGCTGGCAACACAACGCGATGTATTCATAGCCGAAATATAATTGGAAAACAAACGATGGATCGTCGTCGCTTAGTGTACTAAGCCACTGAACGTTCAGTATATAATTTAAGGTAATCAGAGCAATGCTTTGGACGAGAATCTAGCGTGGACAATGGAAATTCTACGCAGAACTTAAGTGCAATACTCTATACTAAACTATTTACGTATCTGCTACCGTCCACTGTAGTAATCCATCCATACCGGCATGGAATAAAACTAATCTGCATTCAGTCCAGATCGATAATGTGTTTTGATCGCATTACTCCTTAAGGTTCAGAAGACGTCAAAACCAAGCTATAAACTAAAACATGCGGTAATGCAAAGGTCTAGTACAGAAGTAGGTTTAGCAATAATCTAGTAAACCCGCTATATTACTGATTTGGAGTGAACCGAAAATCATTTTCAATCTATATCGGCATGACGGATCACCACTTTTGACTGTAACACAAATACACTATAGTTATGTACTATACATACTTACACAGTATATAGGTTCGGATACCTGGTTGTGTGAATCATCTGCATATGCGGTGCCTTCAGAGTCTCTTCAGGCGCAATTTCATTTTTAAACGACAGTTCCTCAGGATCTTCTTTCCGGCGTGGACCCAGGAAACGCAGTATTGTCTCTATGCTTTCTGTGGGAGCTATTGAACACACAAGATGCAAGAGGTGAACCAGTCAGCGTAGCGTTTTCATTACCAGATATTACACCAGCTCCTGAAACACCGCTCATGATTTCTCAAATGAACAGAATGGTCGAAATGAATATATGAAGGCGTGTTTAAATGCAACACAGCCATGACCTGTTTAAATAGACCCCTCAAGGCAACTACGAGCAAAAAGGCTCAGCAAGCCTGAAATTTAACCCTGGAAAAATTATGCGCCTCCATGCTACAATAAAAGCAATTTAACCTTCATCAAAGCAAACGCTAGCTGTTAAGTTTATACCAACTTTACACAACCACGTACAGAAAAACCAGTGCACATTTTTACACAACAGGCTTATGATGATACCTCGGAACCGCTGCTTCTGGGGCGTTTAGCTTGTTTGTAAAGCCATTCGGCTGTTACAGCTACCGAAGCGAACCTTTCACGCAAATCACTACTCGATTCTGAGTGGTCGTGGTCCTTTTTTTGAATCAGGTCGCTCGCTGAGTAATATTTACGCTTTTTAGGCACTTCGATGTCTTCTGTTTCAGAAACGAAAGTTTTGCTGCTGCTGAGCAAGCGGACGGCATCAGCGACCTCTTCCTCTTCACCAGCTGCCTGTTCATCAGAATCATTCCTCTGAATCGGATCTGAGAACTCGATGTTCCTAAAGTACAAGCATTCGACGTCAGCCATAATTTAGAAATTCAGGCTGGTGAAGACAACGGTGTTGGAACTGTCACAGTCACTGTTTATATTGAACTACCATTTCGGCCCCTGAACCACTAAAATAATGAACAACGAATTGCTCTAACCAATGAAACAATAAAGAAAACATCGGTGCAGTGCAATAAGTAAAATACCACGGAATCATGACCTGCTAAAGTGATCACAGAAGCAAGGATGGAAGAAGTAACACCGCAAACCCATTAATGCCTCTGTTCCTTTGCTTGTTCTGGGATTGTGAATTGAAAATGGGCAGTATTTTGATCAAAAGAGCGTGATCCCGCGCGCAAGCAGTAAAAATGCGGTTCCTTCAGTAAAGACTGCTAGAGTAACGAAATTTAGAAGGCGGCAATCCAAGATACTCTCGCCAGAGAACCTGCTGATGCCAAAATTCGACAGAGTAAAATTGCGATGATTTTGATATGTATGTGAGCGAGAAGGCAGATGGGACAGATAAGATGTTCTCGTTTGATGACGCCACACAGAAAGTGAGCAAGAATGTATTTTTCCGAACACGGGTAGTCCTCGTCAGGCTCAGAACTGAAGGGTCGCAGGCCCGAACTTCGATTAGGTTGGTCGATTTTCTTCCTTCCATAGTTGATAAATGAGTACAGCCCTGTGGGAAAGAAAAAAGACTATACACTATGATTGTCACAGATATGCTGTTGACTCTGCTTTTCAAATGAGGCATTGCCTGCTAATGGTGTAGTATAGAGATCAGTGTCCCACCGTTAACTTCGTGTTTAGAAAGGCAGCAGAAATGACCTCATTATGAAAGTATAAATAAGACCGTCATTTCAACGATTATAGACATTCCTTTCCTTTATTCTGCTCGATTATGTCGCTCAATTCTTGCATGAACAGGCACCGTGTGAGCCATCAGTGTGATTTGGTTGAGCATCCATGCACAGCAAGTGTTCAGACATGGTTGAGCTGTGGCCTGCTTGCAGGGTTTCTAAAGGCTCTAAAAGCGAAAGGATGAAGTCACTTCATTATGAGTGATTCTATATGACAGCTGATTTCTGTCATACAACCCTAATTGGTTGTAAAGTATAAAGATTTTAGAAAAAAATAAAATGTCTAGACCGAGAAATAGTTAGTTTTGCATTGTTCTCGCTTACAATCCGATAGATAAAGTGAAACTTGTCAAGCTGGTGAAGGATAGAAGCCAGGGGTAAACTTTCAGAAGCTGGTGTTTACTGTGACCTGAAAGGAAGTGGTCTAAAAATGGAATGAGATGAATAAGGAAATGAATGAAAACCAACATAGAGTATTACTGTAAACACTGGGCACTGTTACTGATCCCTAATCAACATATTTCAAAATCACATGATAGAAATTTCTTACTCGCTCAAAATTTGGTTCAAACGCTTGCTCATGAAATTATACAAACTGTCATCTTCGCCTTCGTTAGAGGTCTCCCTAAAAACATAACATCTATTAAATAGAAAACGTTAATGACAGTTTTACATAGAATTTGCGACTTCGGCCGCAGACGAAGCAGACACAAACTCACGTGATTTGCGATTACTGCGTCGATCATGGTCATGAGATTTAGACGATTGGTTAGCTTCATCCGATGAACAACGCATAACGAACGGTAAACAGTTTCTGAAAAAGTGTAACCTGGTTTAAAAACACGACTAATTTCCGTTTCGAAAATCTGACTGCATACAAAACCGGAAAAATGGCAAAATTTATTTTTCTTTTGCAAACAACAATCAACGTAAAGCATTCAATAATCAGTCTGACTGCCTGCGTATAATATGACGAACCCAGCATCAATGCGAGCAGAAGTTCTTGCTTTAAAGAGTCGGCTGATTTACGATCGCGACGTTCAGGACAGCTCGAAACCAGTTTTACAGTGGATCGCATAACGAAGCTTGTCTCGAAGCGTAGCCTTCTTCCGGTAGATAGGCAGCTTCAGCAAATTAAAGCACGTAGAGGTGGTCGGCAAACGGCTAACAGGATCTTTTTTACGAATTGCCAGAAAACCGCGGACGACGCTCCCAAGGGTGTCTCCCTCATCCTAAAAAATCGAGGGATCAACATTTTTCAACCTCTGATCAACGAGTTAAATATACAATAATCTCTTGACGTACGTACAGTCAGAAAAGCCCAGTTGACAGAACATCGAATTAAATGGAATCAAAAGATGATAGGTTTGAGCAGAGAAAATAGCCGCTCATCCATTTTAAATATAACAATGGCTATCACTTCGTCGAAACGAAACTGGGATATGATCAATCTGCAGCTACAGCCTTGAAAGTTGCAAACATCATTATCTGAAAAGGCAAGAACTGCGACTGTAGCTCTACCATACGCTCCATAAACGAAAGCGTTATAAACGGGACCCAATAAAAAAGGATACGAGTGACTGACATCCCAAAGGTTACTAGATATTTTCCTTTTTTCAATTTCGTTTCGATGAATTCTTGATTAAGTAGAACAAAAAGATTACGGTTTAAAATCAAAGGTACTTTGAAATTTGAAACATTAATTCACTTTAAATCATATAATACAGAAAAGCTGAAACAAACATCGTTCCCTGTTTAACGTTATTGTACGTCGTGATAATGAACGGTATGATCGCTATCCGAAACGACGAATTCTGTACAAATTGTATACTGAATCAGGTGGCTCATAAACACTAATTTCGACAACTTCGTTCAAGATCACTGTTACTTTGAATTTTGTATCACTGAACCATTATAATAACTTTCGTGGATAATGTTATTTCAATTTACTGCATTATTTTACTCTGTTAGATGAGGCATCGCTTCGCGGTACGGAAAAAAATCACAGGAAAAGATTTACAGTGCCGTACGCACTGAACAAAACTCTGAGCAGGGGAAATCTCGCAGAGCAGTCACCCAGAACTCCATTCGGCCAGGGTGAAGGCAAACGGACATTCTGTTCATGACGCCTGGCAAGCGTAGCGCAAACCATCTGCCAAGATGGAATGAAAAGGACAAATAAAAATGGCCTCCAGTCTCCTACGTGCATTTCCAATCAGACTGCAGCAAACAACATCGCGTGACTGCGGGAATACCGATGAGCTTAAGCAGTACCGAACCTGTACCCAAGGAGCTGCAAGCGTCCAACTGGAATAGCCCCTCTCAGGGGAGACAATGAGCTAAACAAGACACATGGAAGCTTGTAGCGACAAACCACAGGATTCATTCAAACCTGGGCATCGAGACAAGGCATTAGTGATCTCCCTGCCCCCCCCCCCTATCCGTTAATTATGAAGAAAGATAAGTCATTTCATTTTCTCAGTAAAACCGAGACTTTTGGCCTTATAAGTAAGAGACAAAATGTCCTAAATTCAACAACAGGCCATAAAACAATAAAAAGAAAATAAAAATGCCATTAAGAATTTACGCGACGAAGTCGACAGCCTCACTGATCATAGTCCATTAAGAAATCGCATAAGTGGGCTCTCTACAGATCCGGTTTTGCATTTGTTGTTGCGGCAGCAATAAAATCATGGAGTCATGCAATGTTTAAACGGTAGCCCGGGCAATTAAGAGTGAACGGTGTGCCTACGCCGCGTAAATCTGGATAAGTGATGGACGATATTTATTCTTCTCATCCCTTTGAAAACTGGCAATTAGGTTGTAAACCCTTATTAGCGGAATTGATCATTATGTATACTGCAAAAATTACGTGGCCATTTTCAAGGCAGACTGAAATCGATAATAACTA
>UZAM01007643.1:2799-13239 GCA_900618415.1 Soboliphyme baturini
ATTTTTTGGTATAACGAATAGAATTGCATCTGTTTTCTCAGAACTGGTACTTTTTTTATGAATTCTGCTTCATCACTGCACCATATTAGTCTAAGTATACAGTCTATATAGTCTATAGTATATATATATAGCAGTTCAATAGCAAGCTTCATTCCTACTTTGCTTTGATTTTGGCTTATTCTGTTCTTGATGATCCAACTGAGAATAACATGTAAAAGCATGATTTACTTATACACTACGGAAGCAAGTTGGCCAATCGGATGACTAACCAGCACCAGCAACACATTTCAGCCCGTTCTTCAAGGTTGAGAGTTCACTTGTCTTCAAACGATTTTGTTCTTCATCGCTGTTTTTTATGTTTCAGGTCAGGAGGTCAAAACTTTGGTATTGGAGTATTCATTCGATTGGCGAAGTTTTCAGAGCACTGTGTATAAGCAAACCGTGTTTAATACTGTTTGCAGTATGAAAAAAACAAACCAAGTGCTCAGTGGAAAAGCCAACGAGAAACAAAATTCATTCCTCATGACACATGTCAAGGACTTTTAGCGGTTTATTAACATTTTTGGTCAAAGTGTTGCATTTCAAGGTTCAAAAATAACTGGTCATGATTTAAACATATTTACGAAACTCATAATGTACCTTACTCAAAATCACTTATTATTGTTTCTTTGACCTTTGAGGTACTTGCATTAATTTAAAATTCCTTGGCCTGGACCAAGTTTATTCCTCCCGTCAATTAGCTTTGAAGAGAATCTGGAAAGGGCGAGTTAAACTCGCCTGAGTCAATGCCTCATCATTATATACCCTTCGGAAAATTATATTCAAGCAGCACGGACGAACTCACTGCTGCTTGTTTGACCGCCCCAGGTCATGGAATGAGCTTGAAACTTCATAATTTAGACCAAGTCTATGTCTTCTGTAAACCGGTGGATCATCCCAGAAAGAATCAAATGTATTTGCGTTTGCCGCGTCGAACCGTTACTTACAAGTGGCATACTACTGTAACTGAAATGTCGTTATCACGTATTTCAAACCTATGACACTTTTAGGCATGTGTCCGTCATGGAAACCTTTTCAATGTGTTTACGGCGAATGCATTCCTTTGCAGTATCTCTGCGATGGATCTCGAGACTGCACTAACGGCTACGATGAAGACATCAACATGTGTACTGCTGGTAAGTTCGTTCGTTTACTCAAATAAAGTACCGCATGAGAACAAGAGCAATGAAAAGACATGCAGTATGTTACTAAATTTCTAATGGGAACTAAAAAAGTTTGCAAAGAGCGTTTTCAAATTGTGAATTCCCTTAGCACAAAAGAAACAAGGAAATGAAAACTTCTAGCGGTGGGGACATTGAATCCTTGTAACATTTCCATTGTGAGCTTCATAATTAAATGCCGGTCTTTGCTTCGATGCCACCATCAGTCCACAATAGTTTTCTGAATGTCACATCTACAACTCGGTTGTAAAGGCATAATAAAAATAGCGCTTGTGTGTCTGATTTGGAACAGTGGAAGGGGGGTTAGTGATCTGAACGCACACGATCTTTCGCCTACAACTCTTACGATCTACCAAAGATCGTACGCTACCGTGGCTGAACAAAAGAAAAACAAAAATTACCACAGGGATGGAGATCTCTGCTAAACTTCTTTTGCTATCATTCCACCGTACCCTACGGTGCAGAACTGATGTTTTCACGATGGGGTCAGCACTCTGCAGCGAGTATTATTCTGCTTTTTGCCCACAGAGCGATGCTCATTTACCTTCTTCGGAATGAGAACACACATTTGAGGGCAGTAAATTGTAGTAAGGATTTATCACTTTGGAAATGCTAAATCTGAGTTTCAGCAGGGCATAAAAAGTATCTTTTAACTGCAAATTCTCTTGAGTAACGAATCCACCTACCTATATTTCGAGCGATGCGTGGTTCTCGTCCAAACGCTGACGCAAGGTTCGAGCATCTGCTGAATACCTGCAGAAGGAAGACAAATGTCGGTTGTTGAAACGTCCTGACGTTGAATGGCGACGAAGCTTTCGACGACGTCGCCCGTATAGTAGGCCGATGTAAGCCATGACATTCACAGAATTGCAAAATTCTAACTTCCTGGCCACTGCGAACAGCTGCTGGACAACAAATGGCTCTTCTGCTGGTGAAGCAGAGAAGACGACCGCCGAGAGGCAGGAGTTGCAGCACACCCATCCCCCAAGGCATCGAAACACTAGTTTCCGTCGATGATAGGATAATAATAGGCAAATTTGCCACACGGCCTGCCAGAGGAAACGTGGCAGTTGTGTACGCCTCTGCGAACCTGGCAGAAGGTCAGAAGAAGGACCAGTTATATTAGTGTCTACGCAGGATCCTATTTTGACAGCCACGTCATCAGTTATCGATCATTATTAGAGACCTCAACGCGCAAGTGAGGGCCGATCATGCGAGCTGGCCGAGAGTGCCGGGTTAATGCGGCTATGGCAAAGCGAATGACAATTGACGCCGCTTGCTGACCGTTTACGCCTCGTACAGCACGTTCATCGGCAGGTCGAAATTCCCACATAGAGGAATTCATTGACACGGGTAGGAAGCACCGCGAAGGAACTTCAGAAACCAGATTGATCACGTGATCACCAACAACAGTCGGCGAATTCTCCTCCACGATTCACAATCCAAGCGCGGAGGGAACATCAGATCAGATCACATCCAGGTAGTCGTGAAAGCCGCCTCCACCTAGCAACATCAGCGAAAGCGGCGACGATCAAGGGTGCATGACTTTAAACCTGATTAAGTTGGCTAATCCGGAAATTCGCAAGGCGTTCAAGATAGAACTGCCAGTGGATTCTGTGTCGCAGGAGTGACGAACCAACAGTCGCCAGAATTTCTTTACGAAGAACTCAAAAAAGACATCCTTGAGGGAGCAGAGAAGACAATTGGCTTCACTAAAAGGAGCATGAAGCTGTAGGTTTCTGCCGAAACCCTGAAATTTCGCCAGGAAAGTTAAAACGGAAGCGGTGAGGTTGAAAAAGGCAGAAGCAAGAGGGGTTCGAAGATGGTGCAAAGACAGGCTGCCACTTTCAGTGACAAGAATAGAAAGAAGAAGGCGAGTACGGGCCTGATACACAGCAAGAAGAAGGAACATCTGTTTGACGATACCATTCGTCAGAATCGAGGGGCCCAACATTTCGAGGAACTGCTGAATAGACGCAGTCATGCAGCCAGACTCTCTTTTGAAGAGGCACCTGTAAGGACATGGAAATCATCTTCACAGCTTTAAAAGCCGAAGAATTTACCACCCTCATAAAGTAGTGCTGAAGCTCAAAGACTGTGTATATCAGCGAGAAATCATCTTGCTTCCAGTGCTGGAGAAATCCTTCATGCGAATTGTCCTCGGCAAATTCAAGAAGAAAATGGAGGATTCTCTGAGACGAACTAGACGGGGTTTCACACTAGAGACCCACGCATAGTCGAAGAATGCCGGAAGTTATAGTTCCCCTGACGCTCAGCTTTCATGGATTTCAAATAAGCTTTCGATTCAGCTCATTGTCATTCCATGTGGCACATCCAGCGTCATTACTGTATCCCCGAAAAGATCATCGGATTGATGGAAAAACTGTGCGAAGGAACATCACGCACAATTCAAACTGAAGGCGGCCTGTCTGACCGGTTCAAGATCTCAACTGGAGTCCGAAAGACGCAGTACTTTCGTCGCTGCTGTTCAACATCGTGCTAGTTAACTACGCGATGCGGAAGTGTCATGTCGACGAATGAGAAAGGATCCACTATCGAACCATGAAGAAGCTCCAGATACCCAGCCGTTCACCTTACTGATCTGGAATACACGTACAGCCTAGATATGCTTTGCGACCACCTCACTGTTTGTGTGTGCGCAACGGCAAAAGAGGTGTGACAACAAATCAATCCGAAGAAGACACAGGTTTGGAAGCACCAACTGCGACAGACGCCAGTGACATCCAGTGGAGTAGCTAAACTGTGGAAGAAGTCGACCACTTCAAATACCTGAGCGCCATCGTGACAAAACGCTGGATGTTGCGAACCTAGACAACATCAGAAGCATAGGATTAGCGTTACGACCATTCGAAAGTTACGGGAAATATGGAACAGCAGAATTGTGCCAATAACTAAGAAAGTCACCATCTTGAAGGCGGCGGTGTTACCCATACTCAAATATGGTCTAGAGAGATCTTCAATACTAAGGGGTCCAGAAAATGAACCGGACCCGGTGCGACGTCGATGCCTTGGAACCAAGCTGAAAGTTCGGTGGTGCTACCGAATATCCGATGACCGTCTACTGAAAACCATCAGAGTGAAGAGCCTTTCAGAACAACGAGATTGCTACTTTCGGTTCGGTAAAAAGATTCAAACATAAAAGAACAATGAAAACATCTAAGAAATGTTGCTTTTGCGGAAGTACCAATCACAGTCAAAGAAACTTAGGCAGCCAGTTCGAAGCTGGCATAATCTACTGGAAGCAAAACTGGTCGAGACGAAGTGAATCTCTTTGGTCGTGGTAGTTAATGCTTAAATTAATCTCAGAAACATCTTCCCTGCAAAACATAAATCCAGAGCTAACCGAGCTGTTACAGCTCTATGACCATGGATGACGATGGCAATAACGTTGGAGCGTACAAACCTCTAGAGTGGGCGTGGGTATCAAGTTATCTTGTTCAGCAAAGACTTTCTTACAAGCAATTTCATCTTTGGTGCATGCCATATTTTAAGTTTACAATGATTCATGTCAAAACCTCCCGTTGTATTCCAATGAAAACGTTAATGTTGATGGCAACCCTCAATTGCCTTTCAAAATGCACTGTCACTGCTTCAGCAAAAGTACCTTTCTTCAGGACAAAAGAAAGACACAGTAATGGCAGCCAATTAAAATTTGATAGAATAGTTTCAGCTCTACGCCAAAGTAAGTCTCATTTAATTGTTATATGACGATCACTCTTCTGCACTGAACCATTGGTAATACATAATTAAAAGATTCAGCCACTGTGCGTTGCCATTAACATGACAGAATGTTTTGATATAGATCATGCGAAACTCAATGTGCTGCGTGTATCAGTGATGAAATTTGTTACTAGAGCATAGTCGCTGGCTCGGAAAATTAAAGGCACAATCGCCATCGAAAGGCTATAGGCTCCAATCTTGTTGTCTGCGCATGTTTCCCTGATGATGAAGGTGATGATCCTGATGATCAGGTCAACTATCCAATGTTACCGAGAAACTGTTGTAGAGGAACGCGTCTGATTTGCCATTAAATATGCCATTAAAATTCGATGTTATTTTTCATTTATGAAGCATCAATTTTCAAAACAATAACTTCACGTTTTTGTTTTATTTCAGCCCGGCGCCCACCGGCGATTGAAACCGCGGCGCTGTTCATGCAGCTGAACGCAGTGCACGGTGAGGATTTCCTGGCTAACTTGTTTGGAGAAAAGGCAAGAGGGAACTTCGTGCGCTATGGAGGCGTTCTAAAAATAGCCATCGCATTGTCAGGTTAGTAGCTGTGCTCTGAATAAACACAAACGCTTTCGATATATGTCAGTATTAATTTGAAATGCAGGGAAACAGGAAAAGGTATTTAAAGCAGATCGCACATATATCGATTTTCGCGACATTATAGAGAAGGGGCAAGTTCATTTCCATTTTGTCATGATTAACAATTCTCCGAAGTGCAAACCTCAATCGAGCATGGGAAATTTATATTTAACGCACGTTTAAATTTTATGGCCCAGCTGCAGTCACTCTTGAATGACCCATGCGACAAAGCAATCATCCATATTCTTTTCAGGCACTGTTTTTGATCATTTCCTGTTCATTTCAAAGAGGCAGGTGATGGTCATATTCTTGGATATTTCGAAAAAATAATCGAAACAACTGTTTAAATTTTCTCGTGACTGCAACGGAAGCAAATCTTTTTACGCCTTCATAATTAGAAAAAAATTAATTTTCATTATTTTTGCAAAATTAGATTTGGATCTGTTTAGTGGAAGCAAGTATTCATTTTTCCGCGGTTCCAGCAACTGGGCAAAATGTAGATATACACAGCGAGAAAAGGAAACGCTATAAACGACAGTCAGAGAAATTGTAAAAACTTTGATTACGTCATGAAATTTAATTTTTCCTGCATAACATCACTTCAACTAATAAAAACAAAAAATTTTCAACGTAACCTGTGGCGCTAGTTGCTGATAATAACATTACTGTGTTGACTGAAGGCGCTCAAAGTGGCGTCCTGCATACCATTATCCTATCATTATCATGATCTGTCTCCCAAGAAGGCATCCAGAAGTAACATTTTCCATAATCTGTTCTGCATGATAGCAACTGCATTGCTGACAGTGCTTTATCTTCGTGCGATTTTGCCCAGCACAAAGCTGTTCCATATAGATCATTCCCGCACAGGCAGATTTACATTAGCGAGTTCTGATTTTGCAAATCCACTCATTTTCGATATCCGGCGAGTTTCATGTCTGACTATTTCGAAGTGATAAATTATCCAAAGAAACTTAACGTCGTGGTTTATACGAAACGAAATCGATGATTTACTAAATATCTGAATACATCGCAGTTTCGCATAAAGATAGCATCTGGTTTAGGCCGGAGTTTCTAGCCCTAAACAGGCAAGTGGTAAAATGCACTGATTCGTTCATTTTTGTGCATGAAAGTAAGATGAGATATTCCCTATCAAAATTCTGGCCAGCGAGAGAACAAGCTGACTGCCTGTTACTTAGTACTAGTTCTTCCTTTGACAAGCACTAGTGGAATACTTGGCTTTCTTCCATCTTTTCAATATCGCCTTGACCAGCAAGTCCTTTCCGTAGGCTAATTCACGCATTTAACATTTCCATACCAGTTTTTATTCATCGCACTGCCCATAGCCTGGGTACGAAAGACGCTTAGCAAATTTTCTCATACATTCCGGGTGCCTTTTATGGTGTTTCGTATCAGCGCAAAAAAGAAAATTTTCAGTAGTAACATGATGATGCACCGATCCGAAAGTTACTGGCATAACCCATTACGGCTCGGGAATTTGTCTTTATAAATTGCTTGCGAAATCTATTATCGAAATGATGGAAAAGAGTCAAGAACCATTTAATCCGTATCCATCAAATATGACTAGCGCGGTGTCGTTGATGGCCAAAACGAAACTTTTTGATCAAAACTATGGTATGAGCAGCATACGGTAAATAGATTAATCGGCATTTCCAGCATTTGCCTTAAGTAGACTTGAAATTAGAGCCGAAGCTTGATCCAATTCCATAAACAAAATTTTCGTCTATCAAACACTTTCGACCTTTGAAGCAAATTATGTTTATCTTTCTCGCAACTGCAACAGATTTAAAAGTTTCAAAAGTAGTGAGGTCCATACTTTCCATAAACTCATTTTACTTTTTGTTACATAATTATTTTTATACTGACGTAAAAAACAGAAAAGTGAAATATGCGTGAAAGAGGATGGGCAAGAAAGGCAGAAATGTTTCGGAAACATTTTGATAACATTCTGACTCATTAATTATCACATGAACATAAGCGACTAGGAATATAAGATACAGATTTCATGATTTTCCAGTTAAATTAATGGCCGTCAGGGAGCAAATTTTAATCTCAATACTTTGCTATCAAAATTTCGGGGAGACATTAAGAAGCAATAAATTCAGTGGTACAGACCAGCCTGGCTAATGGCTATCACCTTTAGATGAGAATGACTATAACGGCCTTATTACGTACGAGTTCGGGTTCAACACAGAAAATTTGGACTAATAAGATCCATCGAGAGCGCCGTACATTTCACAGTAACGCTATATTTTATTAATTCGTTCAAAATGCTAACCGTAGTTTAAACTAACCAATAACGAACGACTAATGAACTTGTTTCAGAAAGTCCAACGTACAGGCAGTTCGCTCAATCAATCCATATGCCGCCCAGAGAAATGATGTATTTCGTCAGAACGTTAGAAGCGCTGTCCGAAAGCAACCTTGACGATGTGAAAGATCTCGGCTTCAGCAATAGCGAAATTCCTGTAATGAAGTTCTACACGGACAACTTACGTCGAACGGGATTCTTCTAACGCGAACTGTTTGGAAATTTCAAGTGCGGAACATGACGAATTTTTCGGCGTAATTTTTTATCTTTTGGCAAACCAAACTTTGAAGAATATTTCTTAAAAATCTCATTAAAACAAAGTAAAGTTCTGCCACAATGTCGATAACAAGCCATAATTCTGGATTTGCTCAAGATACTCGTGATCCTGTGACAGAGGCGACATAAACCAGACGTAATATTTCCAGTGTGTATCACTTAAAGGAATGCTTCTTTTCAATATAAATGAAGTCAGTCTTCCTTTTTGCTATCTAACTGAGAACTTTCTCACTTTGGCCATTTCTGTCGTAACTCTGAATGAAAATCTTTCACGATGGTCGCAGTTTTAACTTCGCAGCTTACGCTTTAGAACAACGCAGTATACCTGTTGTCGAGATCAGGTCATGCATCGGCAGAACAGTTTCATTCGCACATGAGCGAGCAATAGCATAAGTACCATTCCTTACCGTTCCTGCGATGCTTAGCTGGTAATACTGCCCTAATCATGATTTTGATTTTGATTTTTTTGAGTCTTTCAAACGCATTTTCTAAATAATTTCAAAAAATTTAAAAACCAACTTGCTTGAACAGATCAACGTATGACTGGCCGAAATATATTGTTGTTCTGACTGTTCAAGATACGTACAAACAGTAACGATGAAGTTCTACTGCGATGCGCAGGACAAAATCAGTCTGAACAATCCACTGTTTGCGCGCGCTTCTCGCTGAGCACGTGGAAAACAATATGAGCATCAATTTCGCCTCAAAAGGCACTGATCAAAGAGGACCACTGTCAATTATAACAAACAGCCTAACGCGGATGGCGGACAAGATTGTGGCGAGCTTGGAGAAAAGTAGCCAAGAGCTGGAACACGACCGTTAATTGCTGTCGTCTTCCTCAGAACTTCGCGTGTCCTCTTTTGCACTAGATTCTTCGTGGCTGTCATTAGAAGTTACGTCATTAGCCTCTTCTGACTCTTCAGCAACGTCCATTTCAGCCACTGTTTCTTCAACTTCAGAATTACTCTGGTCACCACCTTCTGCTAAACAAGCAAATGAAATGCGTCAATAAAATTTAATCAACCATTTAAAGTTAGTGATGCAAAAATTACGATTCACTCTCTCAAGACTACATTCTTCTCTGTAGCTCATCTGTGACAAAACTGTCATAGTAACTTTCTAATAACAATAACGGATATTAATCCGGATCCAAACATCTTACATTCTCGTTCTCTTTTTCTGTTACAGTAATTAATTCAATAATTAATCATTTTTACTCCATATTTTATTTTGCCGATCTGTTTTTTATTCTCAGAGAAATTGAGTTTTTTCATGATGTTATTCAAGCACTAAAACTTTTTATTTCTAACTGTCTGACACTGAAACCTCTTGGTCACGTCACATATGAATTAACCCAGCATAAGCAACTCCACATCCAATAGTGAGTTGATTATCGGTATAACAAGCCCCAACCTCCATCATATATCAGCGCCACGGAACGCCAGCAATCAATACATAAAATCGAATATCACGAGGAAACATACGTAATTCATACTCAATATGCGCCATGGTGCTCTCCATGATATAAAGTCTGTGTCTTTTAGCAGGAAACAAGCAAGGGTCGCATGACGGTAAAATATGGTAGCGAAATAAGCCGCAATGGTAACGCTGACAGTATAAATCATGAATTCTGAAATGGTCGGTGACGATACTATAAGAAAAGAAGGTCTGGAAGACAAACGTCCCTATGCTGTTGTTAAACTTGAGAAACGACGATACTGATTTTATATGCGAAAGAAACGATGACGATTCACGCACTGAAAAGACCAAAGGTAAGAGGTGATACGGCCAGAAAACAGAAAGTTATGTCCTTCGCGCTGATTGGGCTGTCAGAACCCTAAAAAATTTGGCAAAATGATGTTACTTAGTTTCAGTATGGTAGTGATCAGATAGCTGAGTTAGACCAAACAGCGCTGAAATCGAACTTTAAAAATTGTTGGTTCGAATTCCGTTTGTTTTCTTGCCCTTCTCCTGCAACGAAACGGCGGTTAACAATAAAAAATGGACGCTATACCAGAAGGAAGTCGTCACAAATGACATAAAAGTGTAACAAGGATTGACATCTCATCCATTACTAATTATCATTTTTATACACAACATGTTAATTAGCGTGAATTACTTTTAAAGGACTCCCATTCACATTACTGGTCGTAGATCATAAGCAAAACTTCTAAAAGCTCCACTGAAATAATAAGGCCAAGAGACTGAATAAGAGGCTTTCTTAGACGAGTCGCTGGCCTTACGCGTCTCGACATGGTCCGGAATAGTGACATCCGGAAGAGC
>UZAM01007643.1:21588-33257 GCA_900618415.1 Soboliphyme baturini
TTTTTCACAATGAGACTTACTAAACTCAACCTTAGAAATCATTTCAACGCAAACAATTTCGCAAAAATTTTCTAGATTCTAGATTCCTTTCGTTCTGTGTATACATAAACTGACGCAGAGAAAGCAGTAGTTTCATATTTAAATATTTCTATTTAGTGCCAATGAATCTGTCGCCTTTTCATACTGAAAATATTTCCCAACCTGTAATCACCGTATATACGTCTTTCGCTGATTTAGTTTCGCATTGTTAAGCATGTGCCTCTCTATTGAACGTCATTCTTCTTGAAAAGACAATAGGACAACAGCGCTAGTGTTAAGCTTCATAATCCACCTGCATATATGAGTACTTCGTACCTCCGTCCTGCACATACTGTAAAGTTGCGGTTGTCACTGTTTTTTATACATTAACTGAAATTAAATTCCAGTGCAAAATAAATTTGCGCATATGCACACAGCAGCGGTAATGCAATATGTTTGGATTGAAAGAGATCCATAAAATTGTTTTTCGGACGGCTTTATGTTTTGTACGAAAGAGAGGGCTTTCGAATATATGGCATGACAGTCAAATAAACAGACTTTTTTTGTTTTTTGGTGATTTCATTTTTAAAGAGCCCGAAGCTTACTTTAAGAATGTCTACTGTCTTTGCTTTAATATTTATTTTTTTTTACTTTGCTATGAGCTCAAAGGTATGTCAACGCAGTTTGTTTGCTTGATATATATTCTCCTTGCAAAGTTTCGAGTGAAAGCAAAGCTATTTTGTTCAAAATTCTGTTATTTTCTATGTACATCATTTTTTAAGTACGTTTCCGTTGTTATTTCATCGGTGAAAACCCATCTGATTGCTATGTACCTCGCTATCTACCGTATACAAGAGTATGGACTTGTATTTTCCCGCTCGTCGTACCAGAGGTAGTTTAGGTGGTTTATTCAATGTCGAAGTGCAGTGTGTGCAACGTCACTGTTTTGGACAATCCGTCACCATTTTTTAGCCCCTTCAAGTTCGAGATCACGTTCGAAGTGTACGAAAGTCTAAAGGAAGGTATGTATTTTTGATGTCGACAAATTAGCATAGAAATTTTAAATGGTTCAGATCTGGAATGGAAGCTCACTTACGTCGGTTCGGCGGAGACCGAGGACTACGACCAGCTGCTGGACGTCGTTCTCGTTGGTCCGGTTCCTGAAGGAAGGCACATGTTCGTCCTGGAGGTGGGTGATGATTCGTTTATCTGGTAGCTGAGGACAGAAATGGAAAAGGTTCTTCACGATCACCGCTTTGGCTTTATTTTCTTTGCTTATTTACAGTAGCTGGAATTTAAATATTTTAAATAGGGTCTGTTTTTTTATCATAGAAAAGTAATACTTCTAGTTCTAATAAACAAGACAGAGTCAATGAACAGAGTTGAACAGTTGGTCGTTCGCTGGTTTTCGTGCTATGAATACAATTTCTCTGATTTGTAAATTTAACGTATTAGAAGTTTTTCCTTTCTTGTTTGCCAGATCTTGAAGGTAGAATATTTGAATGTTGACGGAGTGCGATTTTTTGTAGTTTATTTCATTGTCGTTAATCGTGGGTCGCCTGTAAAGGCTTATTAGTTTTGTTAATAATTTTCTTATGAACTCGTCTACTTCTACTCGTTTTTTACTTGATAGTCTAGTATATTTCTGTAACTATTACCTCTAGAAGCGTATTATTATTGCTACAAGCTTATCTGTCTAACTTTGCTGATTTTCTATAGTTTTGGGGCAAAGACAAATAGTCATTTCTTAGTGTGCTACAAAATAAATTAAGTAATGATGTTTTAAAAACAAGCTGAATTGAAGCTTTTATGCATCGTAGCGTTGAAATTCAAAGGAGCCTTCAGTATCTGGATCAGAAGGGGGAGGAGCACTACATAACGCCTGAAGGGCAGTGTCATGACATACATTGAGCTCCCCATCTACAGCTCGTCAAGACACCATGCAGATGATGTGTAAGACTGTTGAGGATCTTCTTGGCGAAGATCTTAGTGGAACAACATAACTTGCTGACTACAAGAACTACGATCAGTTGATAAGGTTAGCTTGCAGCTTTGACGGACAGCCTCAAGCAGTGATACAGAAAGGTATAGTAGTTAGCTGAGAGAATTCCTAAGAAGGCAAGAAATGGATTCTAGTGTTGCTATCTAAGTAAATCAGGAACGCCAAAAATTCCTCCGAAACCTGTTGTGAGCATCCTGCGTTGTCGTCAAACAGTAAGAAGCACTTCTTACCTTAGATACAATCAAGTAGCTGAACCTCGTCAGACGAGGTCAGTCAGTTGCTGAGATAAATTCCTAGTGGCACGAGTTATATAACGAACGACTCTATAAGGACTACATTTCACCCGTAATTGCACTGTCCCCTTGATTCTAGTAAGCTAAAGGGGCCATTTTAAGCAGGATTTACGATTCCATCGTTTTTAAGCACTTGCAGTTCCATATGTATCTTGCATCATCTTGTCTGTTAGCATCATTTATTTTAATTACGAACGATGTATCAGAAGCTTGTACTCCTTATATACAACCACATGGACATTATAAGCTGTTCGTATGCTCGAGCATGCCAAATAAGGAACGACTCTGCTTTTGTTCTTGGAGAAGTTATTGAATATTTGACCTGCTACGGTGTACGAAGAGCTTATGATATTTATGCAGTAATATAAGTTACGATTAATGTTAGCTTGACCAATGGTACAAGCTAGCGTTGCTGGTAGCTGAGCGAGTGTTAGAAGATGTGATTATGCCTTAAAGCTTTTCCTCACATTCAGCTTCAACTTCTTTGAGCATAATCACTTGTCGATCTTCTCAGTGTCTTTAAAATAGACTGATGATTCTTCATCAAGATAATTTTGATGGATATGAATATGTTATATACGATTTTATCGACCTTTCGCATCGCATTGGTTCCAGATTCATTTTCAGGGGTCATATTGTTAAAACTTTTCAAAAACTAGTTATTTATCTAGCTATTGAAACCAGTTGTTTACATACTACTGGACATTTATGCTAAAAAAACGTTTCCTTTTCATTTCCTTCAAGCAGTAAATTTCATCCGAAGAGATCGACTGGAAGTTTATTTGCTTGCGAAGCTTTGCACCTGGATCGTTTTCAATCGGCCAAGATTTTGTTTATATCTCGGGTTTCAGATATCGTACAATCTAGAGGATACTCAAGAATGTGCAGTGACTATTGTTCCCCACCCACTGTTATGGGGGGAGGGGGTACCATACCACATCGTGCAAAATTACATATTGAAGGTCACGGGATGACTGAAACAATGTTTATGATCTGTTGTTAGTACGCACGATTATTTATTTCCAATTGGCTGTTTTAAAATATGGATAAGGATGCTATATATTAATGTACCTAGAATCCTACATTACTACAAGTACCAGTAGGAGGCTGTCGTCATGCGCTCTCAGCTAAACACTGTAATTGGGAGTCATCCTTAGTTCTGATATCTCGTTGCATGAGTACGTGAAACGAATAGATCGTTCATTTTCTCATTTTACTGACTTGGAGTCGAAGACTTAAGGTATTCGAAGTTATCAGGTCAGTTGTTTTTTCTTTTTTACCATTTATGACTAATCGAGCTAGCATGATCTTTAGCCGATCTTCGTTTCAATTGACTCTCGTTAAGATTCGTTGCCAGCAATTTTGGTATTTGTTGGAGTAACCTGATTCAGCACATAGTCGAACAGACAGTATCTGATAATTTTACGATGAGTTCTAATATCCTCGGTAACAAATACTGTCCACTGCATTACAGTAGGCACTATTAAGAAGCGTGTGATTGATTTATTTTACCAGTTGACGGTATGTTAGCATCTGTACTGATAGACAGGTGCAGAATCATCAAATTATGCAAATAATTAGTTAAATGAGATCCTTTTTCAATAAATGTACAGGAAGCTATATTGCATCGCAGTTCGAACAGATTAATTGTGCAGACATCCCTTTGTACGATAATTCTATCCGTTGAAAAACGATTTAAGCATTCTGTAGGTTCATTTGTACCGTCAGCAGTCGAGGACATACCAGATATATTTGAGTTGTTCTTTTCCAGGTAAAAAATGAATGTTCTTCGCCATCATCTAACTTGATTATTGGAAAAACATTGTCTTTAAAACCATATTCAAGATTTTTGCCTCATTATTGCTGCATCTTCGTTAGTTAAATGTCACTAAGTTCATGACAGTGCATAATGGTTAAGAATAATACGATCGTACTTCGTCGTTTCACGGCTAATATATTTTAGTTTCTTCTCTCACTTCACTGCCTCAAGGCAGGCTCGACTTATGGCAAAACGCACTCACATAAGTATTTCCAATTACCTTTTCCACTTCGTCGTTCCCAGCGACAGTATTCCGTGCCAGCTGATTGTACTGACTTGCTTATACTGTATCTGCTTGCAGACTGACCCACCGGATCCATCCAAAATTCCGCCTAGCGAGGCTGTCGGAGTTACCGTGGTGTTGCTCTCGTGCTCTTATCGAAATCAGGAATTTGTAAAAATCGGCTACTTCGTCTCGAACGAATACACAGACCCGGAACTGAAAGAAACACCCCCGGAGAAGCCTCGATTTGATTTGGTATTTTGTTTTTACAATTTAATTTTCATTGCCTAAGATAAAATATTTCTTCGTTCGTTAGTTGTATGCTGTAATTAAAGAGAATACAGTATGCTTATAACCGTTGTGACAGTCATGACACTCATTTTAGGGTCAAAATTAATTAGCAACACAATAGTAAGTCTAAAGTTCACATCGTTTTCAGAATTCATGAATGGTTATCTTTTTTGAGCGTGCTAGCAATATTAGGCAAGCGCTATAGAATAAACAGTCTGTGCAATTCGTATGAATAGCATACAAGGGGAACAGTTTTTATGAAAAAGGGTCAACTTCTGTAAAAGCCATTCTCTCGTCCTTGCCGCAGGGAGCGGACAACGATTAAAGTAACGGATTGTCATGCACCGTGAAATGTAGTGGTACTTGTTCCACCTTAGTCACTACTGTAGCCATGATGGCCTGTCTTGATCCAGGAAACTGTCAGGCAGAGTGTCTCTGATGGACTGTTATAAATTCCAGACTGGTGGTTATAGCCATCTAGTGGTTGGCAAGCGATTGCTACTGATCAGACAATCTACACATGAGCTACCCTCTGTGAAAGTTAATGGCAGCCTCTGATGCAAAGCAAACACGTACGCACGTTGGAATCGCGTGGTTGTTTTACTGCGCTCTACATTTCCCTGGCGCCAGAGTATCAGAGGACAACAGATCAAAAGAAGCATGAACTCAAAATACTGCACCATGGTTTTAGCCGTTGGTTGGGCAACACCGTGGCCTGAGTACATTCTTCTGATTGACACAACAGCACATAATCAATTACGCCCACATGATGATGGGTACATCGATTAAGATAAAAAGCAGAGAAGTTCTGTTGATAATTTCTTTAACTGTAAGTTATACTTTAGTGAAAAGTTCTGGCACACTATGGCACAATTAGCATCATCTGCAGTAGACTTTACTGAGTACCAGTATTCGCGTATTAATATGACGGCTTGAGGCTGTGGTCTCATTCCGGTCTAAATGTTTCGTCATTTTGTTGTTGATGAATCGTAGCTTTTCTATCACACGTTTCACAGTGGCTGAATTGTCTTTTTGTTCGCTAACAAAAGCCGAAAATATGCTGTTTCAGAATGGATTTGCTTTCCCCTGCCCTTCGCTTAATTAAGTAAATGCAGACTTAACGATTCGTGTGGTATGCAAACCAGTTCTTATCTTGTAACATCTATGAAATATTAACGAATATCCTTAATGAATTCTTCTGCCTAAAACCAAAATGTAAGAATAAAATAAAAGATCATCTCGCTCAATGTTTTCTTGAAAAAGAAAATAAATCAAGTTTTGGAACTTGTGCTGAAAATGAAGTTATTTTCATTTTTATAGTTGTTTGTTAGGTATTCATATGCATACTTCAACAGTTAGTATTTATGATGTCATATTACTGATTTTATGCTTTCGCGATTTAGTTGACGCGTCATGTCATTGCTGAAGAACCGAGGGTGACAAAACTGCAGATCCAATGGGACGGTAACGACGAAGGGTGTTCGTTAGCCGAAAGCGAACCTGTTCATCAGAATGGCTTTGATCACCCTGTTCCTGACAAGTCTGATGACCAGCTGACTGGTCTGGAACCGTCTACTGCATCCCTCAGCGTTAATAACTCCTGAGCTGCCAGCATGTGAATTATTTTTTATTAAAAATGAGCGTACTCCAAATGTTGTATGTTTTTTGCTAAAGGGGATGCTTGTTTAACATGGCACAGAGCTGCAATGGTTTTCGTAAAACTTTAATAAATTGGTTTTTAGCATGAAGCGGTTTAACAGAGCTGTGTACTTTCGCTTCTGATATTCATCAACGGCTAATGTTATAAACAAAAATAAAATGAATATAACAGGTCTACCATATTGCCTTTTACGTCTGCTACCGAATTTTTGTTAATTTTAGTTTTTCACAGATAAGAACAAATAAACGCCGGGGTAGCTACACGTCTCTAAACACGACTAGTGGTAGAATCATCTGGCTGGCAAAAGAAAATCGTATTCAGATTTGACTGACTGAAGCTAGCGGTTTGCGCTGAGTTAACATATGATTCTGGATATCACGAATATGTTATCGTTGCAGGCACAGTCCACTGACCATCACACTATGTAGAAATCTATCTTTAGTAAAAGTGGACTATGGAACAGATATTATGAAAGTAATACAGCTGTCTGAAGAAAGGCATTGGCGTGCGAGCATTTACAGAAACACTGCAGATACTAGAAGCGCGAGGCACTGTATACAGCATATGGATAATATAGAGGGAGCAATTTCTCGTGGTGGTCTCCAACATACACCTGAAGGTTCATCAGTACATGTGATGAGAAGGAATCTGGGATGAAAATTAACATGATCAAAATGGGCTTTTTTTTATTTCAAAGTACAACGCGCTGTTAAAATTTTTCATTAGCATTTTACAATAGACAGTTACTGCACAGAGTTATACAATAAATGTCAAGTGCCGCAGTAGTTGACATTGATTCTAGCCCCCATGAGATCATGAAGGCTAGAAATAAAATTCAGGAAAATTTCTTGGAATTACTGATGAGATTCGGAACATGACAGTCTGACATATGTTCAGTTTTAAACCATTCTTTACAAATGTAAATTCAGATTGCTCTTTGGTAGGACGTCAGGCTCAAAACCGAGAGATCCCATGGTCGAATCACTTTTCTTCCTCCCAAGCTTTATAAGATAGTACCATTCTGTGAAGGGAAAGCAAGAGGCATATTATGTTTTTTACACAGTTGTAGAATCTGCCCTAAAATATGGCATTCCTGACTGATGGCTTCAAGATGGAGATCAGCATCCAACTGTCAATGTTTAGAAAAGAAGGACGTCAGAAATGTCACGATAATGAAAGTGTTAAGGAGGACTGATATTCCAACGCGGAAAAACTTTCTATTCATGCCAATTTCGAAACTGCAATGGTTTCGACAGGCCATCAAGATATCAAATGAGTGGTAGAGCCGTTCGTAAAGTTTTTTAAGAACCAACCTAAGGAGCAAAGTAGCACACGAGGGTGAAGCAGATTTTGCTAGCCAATTATTCGCATGCATCCTCAGATTCCTGACAGCCTCACTCTGGCGATGACCAGTCAGGCGTTTTGGTTGCATCGACAAGGAGAAGGCGATTTGATTTTGCACATAATTTTCTGCATCTTCCGTCCCCTTTCTTTCTTCACCGGGTTGGGAGACGGGCGAAACTGTTCTAATGTTCGAACGGTTAGCAAAGTTAATATTCTGTCGTGCAATGGATAATTAAGTATTTTTTACGGCATTTTGCCCATTTGTACGTTGGAGTGTATTTTTAATGGCATATTCCGAATTTTTCCAGTTACACAGCGTCTAAATTTTACCGTTATTGATAAAATGTCATTGAATCTGCGTCTGGAACCATTCCAGTCTTTGTTTCCTCAACAGCAGACTGTACTCTTCAACTATGTAGCTGCCCGTTCATTCTATGTTAAACTCGCTAGTTTAAAGTGGCATATTAAAGCTAATCTAACGTATTATACTTTATTACAGAAAACATGTAATTTAACGATAGTGTTAAGTGCTTTGCTAAGTATTTTTAGTGTCGCGAATAAGCGAGTGGACAGCATTTTACGTCAGAGATGGGTTCAGCGGAAAGCAAATCCAGCGGTGACGCATTTTCATGGACCGATCGACATGGCAGCTCGAGCACAAACTCACTTTTCGAAGCTGCACTCGCAGCCTTATGTCACGAGGATGTAGCTGATCAGAACAAGAAGAAACCCGACAACGAAGAAGGAAAGATATGTCGTTCTTCAGAAGCGGCGCTAGGCGAATTAGGAAGCTCCTTCAGCACGCCATCATCGATCAGTGATGATCCTACGACAATCCTTAAAAAAATCCTTTGTTATATCGAACATGGTGACGTCGAAATAACCTTAGATGAGTTACCAGGGCTGATTTCCGTTGCTAGATATCTCGGTTTCGCTGAATTCGTCACCTACATTGAGGAAAGACTTGTTAAGGTAGATGATCCTGCATGTCACACTACTGCAGTCTTATTCATATAGCTGAATGATGATTGTAAATGGGTCCAAAATATGTTAATACTTTGTTGTTGCTTGACATCCATTATTACAGTTATTAATTAATGTGTTAAATACTGTGGACAGAATCGGATAAAATAAAACCCAGTTACTCTTCGGTAGGTATCGCAATGGCAGCATTTGAATTACGCCAATAAATATTATATCTCTATTAGTGATACCGAATTTACAAGGCGGAAAATAACATGGAATCTTTACTTGTTTAAATGATCCATCTGGGTGACCACCAGCAAAGAGCGGTCCCTTTCCGACGCGAAAACTTGGTATCAGTAATTGAGTGGTGACACTATTCTGTGTTCTTCAGCCATCAGCTGGTTCAAAGCAAATCGCCGCGGTATAACTCAAGCATCAGTAGAACGATGGCAAATCTTGCGACCTACGGTATGATCCCACACCAAAACAGTAAGCTGTCCCCATTGCGTAGAACATCCCATTGTTAAAATATTTAAGCCATTTAATATGCTTCAAAGTTGTTGTTTCTTTGCAACCACGAACTAGGGAATATTTAAATTTTTAGGCATCCAGAAATTTGAATATTCTCGGCAAATGCATCGCCATCAGTTATTTCTGCTGCGCTTCTGAAGGGGTAAAAAACGTATTGCTGTCGAAGGTGGTCGAGAACTTAACAAAAGAAGTAGTCAAACAGCAAATTCCAATGTTGCCTACTGCCGCTATTTTCGAATTCCTCAAACGCGACGATGTTCGATACAAATGCAAACAGGGAACAATGCTTTTGGACATAGTCTTACGGTGGATGGATGCGAACCGCTACGCCGCTAGTTTTTTTCCCTTGATACTGAATTGCATTCGGTTTGACCATGTGTCAAGTGATGAAGCGTTCCAGTACCTCGACGAAGCAGAGAACAAGGACCTCGCTGACGTACTGCTTCCAAACATAGCCGCCGCAGAATGGTGAGTATGATCCAATTGGATAAGGTGAGCCTGTTTGATCTGAAAAAGCTATTTCGACGAAATATTATAAAATTCTATAACTGGTAGTTAATGAAAAAAATTTACCACGAAATTAACAGTTATGCATCACTGCCTTTAAAACATATTATATTCTATGTTTAGGAAAAGGCTGTGCATAAATATGGGTCGTGCTGAATATGCACAACTAAACTTGGATAAATGTCCACCACCTACGATGCCGAGGTGTGACGAAGAAGCTACCGAGGTTTCGCTTTTTCCTTAACCATTGTTCGCCGATATATTTCACGATTGTTGATTATTTTCAGACTAAACGTGATGATTTAAGTACAATTTTGCCGATATTACGAATCTGTCACTTCCGTATTCGTAATCATAAAAATCTTTCCTTTACCGGCAGCAACACTTTATGTTGTCATAGCACATAAAGTTTTACCACTTGCTGGAGAGGCTGGCGGTCATTTACATATCGGTCCCCCCCCATTCCGTCCTGTCTTTTTTTATTATTGAAGTTGTCTATTCTAGTCTCTGACGAACCGACGTCTAACCGCAAAGCAGCGGTGACATTGGCGGCTTTTTGTCTTCAAAGTGCGGGTCGCTTTCGTCTCGTCATGAAGCTGTCACTAGGCATTGTGACACTTTCTCTGAGGATTGAACTTGTCGAGCTCGAACCCAGCCATGCCTCGGTGGTCTCACCGCCGCCTGTCCGCGATCTGTTGCATCTAATCTCTATATCAAGAGGTCGCTCCCCAATTCGCAATCCCGGGGACACACCAGATGGTCAGCAACTATGCACACTAGTTACAAATGAAATGAATTAAAAAACAGTCGAATCGTGTTTCATTAGTATTTATCTTTTTTTGTAACGGATTCGTAAATGCTTTTCGACTGAATCAAATCACCTGACGTTTTAATTATAAGAGAATTCTCAATCGTCATTATCATCAATGTGCTCCGTAAACTATTTTATTAATATAAATCCCAGTTTTTGATTGACCTGGATCTGAATTCTGGGGACATTACACAACAACTACAACAAAAATGTAGCAATGATCTTCAGTAGTAAAATGATCGTATACAGCATTGCTTTTGTTCACCCTGCAGCTTTTAATACAACTGCTTGCTATGCACATTGTAGACTTTCTGCCAACAGTAACTTAACAACGTATAACTTATCATGGTGCTACAAAGCATCATTTTACACGAATTCAGAAATTTTCCTACACCCAAGGAGACAACAGCAAACCTCATTCTTGGGCATGTAATAATGTAATCTTATTTCCAACCATAAGACAGCAACGGCCTGAAGTGCAAACGAAGGAAAGTTTTAAATAATTGGAACCTCGGTCTTCTTTATACTTTTATGGTGCTCTAATTTACATGAAATTAACCGTGCAGGCGTTGACCTCCATTTGCGCGCCATTAACTAAGAGTGCTTTATTTTAAAGGCACAGTCGACAGCTGACTGGCAAGTATAGTGTATAGTCCCCTGTTTGCTTTCCATAGACTGATACTCATTTATCAACTTTGGAGAGAAAAACAGGTGAGTGACCCGAGTGGCTAGAACTCGCGACCCATTGGACCTGAGTGGTGCCTTATTCCGACTGAACAACTTCTGTCTCTAGTCTTGAGATATAGCGGTCTTCCTCGACATTTGGCACTGCGTTTTTCAATCAGCAGTGCGTTACGTAAGTTTCACATGTGAAAAACCGAACAAGTGCGCTCCGCAGTTGCATGATAGTCTGTCACAGTGCCAGTCGCACTGCAGATCTATTACATCTTATCATGTTAATATTTATCCCACTACCTAGTACCATCAGAAATTCTTTATTCCAGCTTCAAAACGTACCCTGCACTATTCTAATTCAATTAGACAGCACTAATTAGCAACGCTCAATATTATTTCCGTTAGTATCTTTATTTTTTGTGATAACGACGCAAACTGTTCTCATGTTCTTTAATTCTAGAGTCCACTGCCAGGTTATTGCATAAAACAGTAAACTTTTGGTGTTACTTTCTGAATCACTATAACCATA
>UZAM01007648.1:16434-27411 GCA_900618415.1 Soboliphyme baturini
ACTACAGAGACGGTGGAAACATAATGGAAATGTTTTTTAAAGTTACACCCTGTGCTGATCGTGAAGAACGGTCTGCCATCAAACAATCGAGTTGCCATTCTGGTATGACAATTCAGAATATCATATCGCCCCGTTCTGCACAAGTATAATATTTGCCACCAGTTTTTTGGTTGTTTGCACCAAGGCAACATGAGGTGAGTTCCTTGCCTAGGAAAATAGGCGGTCAGTAAAGACGAATTATATCCTCCCTCAGCACTCAAATCCAGAACCCAGAACCTCCAACGTTCAAAGTCGAGTTTCATGCACGGCACTCAGAGGTGAAGCTCGTGTCGAGAATTTACAAATGAATTGCATGCAAAGCATCTTCGACTTGCGGCGGTAGATCGAAGTGTCGCGGATAAAAAATGCATGCACAAGAGACTCACAGGTTTATTCCGTGAGGTCACGCAAACCATGAAGGTACTTGGAAGAAGCTAGCCATACAGTTGTATGAAATGTAAACACCCCTGCTACCTCTCACAGAGTTTAGCGTAGCCATTAAAAATATTGCTTTAACCAAGCTTAAGATCACTGATTTTGTCAGCCCTGTTTTTCAAGTTTATTTTGGTTTTAAATGACACGAATAAAAGGCGACTTTTTGGTACACAAATACCTCTTTGCCTACGCAAACAGATATGTGTGAATACACGTAATTCTATTTTAGCCAAGTATAATATGATTACGTTGGTGAAAACTGCGATTTTAACTTTTATCAGGTTAAGGACAGTGACACAGTAACATTCCACGTGGACTATCAGTACAAAACGCATCACATTTAACTCGATAATATTTTTATAATAGGAAACCAGTGATGCTTGAAAGATGAGGAAATTCTTATGCCTTGCTCTGGTTTTACTGGAACTGGCAAACCTCGCAGTCGTACTCATGAGGTAACATATTTGGAGTACCGTATCTTGCAGCGTTTATCGTAACGAGCGTGAGGTGGCTCTAGCAAACAAGGTGAAGCAAAACGCATTTGGCATTGCAGGTGCTTTAACACCGTGGAGCCGTGGTCTTCTTTAAAAAATTCCTGGGCAGCTATGAACTTCGTAAAACGTGATCTTGACAGAATTATGAGATGTTTAATCTTATCCTTGAATGCATAATTTGAATATTAAACATTATTCCATATTTGGTAAATTTAAGTTAAAAGAACTGGTGTAAAGCCTATACAAAACAGCAACTCTTGTGAGTCAAAAGGAATAGCGGGCTTTGAAAACGGATCGATGAACGACGAACATATTATATAATGATATTCAGATCAAAATCAGCGCGTGTATTTTGCTAAACTAACATCTCTTCAGTTTTTCCCACGTAGAGAAACAGTAAAGTAAAATTACCAATCACCATAAAGCTTAAGTTATATTAAATTCGTTGCTCAACGAATCGGTTTTGAGCGCAGCGCACCTACAGGACACGGTCAGTTTGGTCAATGAGTGTGGATGTCCAGCAATCGGTCAAACGATTCAGAAATTTTTATTTCCCTCAAGCAATTGTTACTGAGGATCGTGCCTCGCATCTGCGCTCCCGTCGTCCGGCCACTGGCGAATCACATGAATTGGAGTCAGACTGCAGGATTTTGTCTGATTATACCTTTGAAACCGAAACTGAAAAATGAGGCATCGCATTTCGTGGACTGTAGCAATTGCCATGCTCGGCTAACGCTTCGAAAGCTGGTACAACAGTGTTAATCGTGAGTTTTCGATGTCCACTTACGACATTTCATTACTACTAGGTTATAACAAATGCAAATGGACAAAATGGGCATTGCTAGCTTCTGTGCTTGGAAACATGAAGCGACTGTAAATTTGGTCAGTACTTAAAAATGCTTATCATATCATTTGTAATCCATTATATCGCAGGAATTCTAGACTCATTGTACAAATATGTTTAATATTAAAAGTGGTCCTGCGATATTCATCAAAGTTTTATAATATATCTTTCCAATGTCTCCATATCATAAATGAGGTCTTTGCATCATTCACCTTGGTTCATCTACTGTTCGATAAGGGCCACTCAAAGACTGTCATAAATTTCATTTTTTTCTGCAATTCTTATCCATCTTGATCCAAAGAACATCGTCAGCTAATCCTGTCATCGATTGGAGGGTCTTCCAGAGGGTCGTCGAATGTCTTTTAAAACCCACCATAATATCTCTTTTGCTGCAGCATGCCATAAAGATTACTATTTCAAATTTTTCACTCGTTTTTGCCTTAATCTGACCGTTTACCTTCCTATTTTTTCTTGTTATTCGAAACACATTTCTACGCTGCATACGTGGTCTACAGTTTATGAATAGCCTACACATTTAAGAGTCACGAGTTATATCATATAGCAGTAGATAGGAGAAAACTCATGATCTACTCAACGCTCGTATGGAAGTGTTCTCTTGGCCTGACTATAAAAAACTAAATGTAGAGTTCATTGCCATTTTTCTCACGAGTGATGTTACAATGGAAGTAAGCAACAGGTGCACGTGCACGATGTTTTAAAAATAATGCATGAATAAACTGGCTTGAAGTTAGTCATACCTCAAAACGTTTGACGTTGCACGCCAAAGAAAGCTACTAATTAGAGGAGAAAGAGTTCGCTTCATCGCCCATGCCAGACATATATTATTATACACCTGTCGACAGGAGACGTTTCTTTCTTTTCCATCCTTTGGCTTCATCTGAGGAAGAAAGGTAAGGCAAATTAGTAGCAGATGGATAGTTGTTCTCCAGTCCGAATATGTGATTCACAGCCGCTTATTTTCGTGTGGCGTATTTTGCAGTCCTCACCTCCATTACGATGACATCATTGAGGAGAGCTGGTTGTTTTCGATGATAATTTTTATACCTGAGGTTTACTGTAGCATGCAAATTAATGTCCTCTCACTACACAGGTTGTAATGGTAATCTTCTGCCCGCTGGAGAAAGATGAAATGTCAGTTATTTCGTTTGAGTTTCGAGCTTAGGCATCGCATTATGAATCTAAGCTCAAAGCAATTGACATTAGTCATCATCAAACGGTGACCACGACGGATGACTGATGGAAACGCCATATTGGAGTGATTTTTCTGGCCGCTAGCTGTGGCATCAGAAGAAGTACCTATTCCAGTCATACATGGCATCGCATCGGTATGAGTTTATGAAATTATGGCACCTGAGAAAGTTAACTAGTTCCTTGTCGTCGTTGCATCTAAGGCTAACAAAACTTTGAGAGCGATGATGTTCAGGCACGCAACGTTTCTCCTTTGACACGGTGCTTCTGTCAATGCACTATGCAAGCGTCCCCTGGCGGGGGACAGAAAGACACACACGCTGAACGAAGCATCCTAGAGTTGCGCCGAACCCAACATCGCACCACACGAAAAATTACATTGTGCAGCCTGCTTGATGGGTGAACGTCCTGATGATGATGACTGCACGATATGGCCCCAACTTAATTAGCAACCATATGACTTGTGGAGACAAAGGTGATACCAGGTGTACACTCCATTCACTGATAGAATCATAGGATTGATGGATACCACCCCGCCCCCCCTCCCGAATGAAGCAAGGGAAATAAGGCAGAATTTTCATTATTTAAGACAGGGATCTGTCATAGACCCTGAAAGTACCGTCCCACTACGCAATGGTAGGCAGAGGTGGATAGAAGTCTTTATATCCTTAGAGCGGATCTGTTTTGGAGAAAGACGCATGAACTACGTGTCTGGTTAGAAGAATTACATCAGTTTATGAAGAAAGCAGCGTGTTCACCCTGTTATCTATTCTCCCAACGGAAAATGGCAAATCATGGACTAAATTAAAAGTAAATCCAGATGACGTCAAGGCGAAGAAATAGAGAAAACGAAATACGCACTCATTTTTCATGTCAGAGAAACAATCTGTTCAAAAGTTGAAGATTTAGCAGCATATGGGCAGCAGAGATTCGGAAAGCTACTGGAATATTCCCTAAAGTATGAATTGCAAACTTTGTGCATTGCAAAGGACAGACCTTCCTGAAAAAAGGGACAGGCTCATAAACATTGTTGAAATACGAACATCTTGTCATTTTTGTTCTGAATAAACGGCTGAACTGTAGTTTTATTATTTTTAAAATCTTTGATGGCTGAAAATAGCTTATTATAGCAAGAAGACAAACAACCATGACCGGAGGCGATAGTGCAGTGTCAGGAGGTGGACTTCAATCTCTCGATATGTTGGTTTCGAATCCACAAAGAGCCCTTTAAACTGGCCATTCTTTGAGCAAGCAATGCACCCAATGATGCTTCGGTTGAACCAATGAAAAGAAGGGTAGCAATTCGTTGATTGGCAAACAACAGTAGCAAGATGGTGGCCTGGATTGGTCATACCATAGCGAGAAAGAGGCACAGTTGTATTGTCGGTGTTTGATGCGATTCTTAGGCTTGAGATTCGGTTTGACTAACCTGATATTCATATGCCCACTATCTAGTATAACAACCGATACAAGAGGTAACTCCAAAAAATAAAGTGTCAAGCATCAAACCTGTCACAACTGCCAGGAAATCGAAAAACCACCTTTGGCATTATTTAAACCATTCAACTATCACATAGGTCATGAAAAATTTGCTGCCATCCATCTCACTAGCAACCTCAGAGCTTGCCATAAAACGAAGATGATGTTTAGTCACTGACGAACGTATCAGGAAAACCAGGAAGTGGCGGGATTGTGGACAAGATCATATCCAATTATATCTGAAGCATACCTGCACCGTATGTGCCTGACATGAATGCAGAATCATTTATAAAATAAAAAAATGAAGTCTTAAATCGCACATTGAAACTCATAATTAATATGACATATCGCAAACTATCGCGGAGGGATTTCAACGTTCACGGTACGATATCAATCATCTCTTGAGGTAGAGTACGAAAGAATGTATTGATCACCTGCAATGGAATTCATGAACAATAGAGTGGTTTGCTAAGCAAACAGTGCTGACTTGCAGTAGTTTGGGTGAAAGAAGAAATTTACAGGGCGACGCCTGTGTTATAAGGAAACTCCATAGATGATTGTCTTGTGTTCTTCTCTTCCGTTCGTTTTATACTTATGGTTATCTTCTCGTAACAGTGAGTAAATTTCCACTAGAAAGGGAGAATTTAAATCTTAAGTCATTCAGTCCCTAATTCGTTTTGAGTCAAAGAGACTTTCAGTCGTCCTGATCTGCCCTCAGAGGGGGAAACTCGGCTAATGTCGATCCAAAAGCGCGAGAACGCCAGGTCCATGGACAGCCTTTCCAGTAAGATGTTCGCCACAAGTCGAAACCCTCACAATTATTATCTATCGAGTTGCAGATAAGCTTGATACTTCGCAGAAACCTCCTTTCCATTTCTTGCATCTGGGATGGTAGTAGTTCAGAAAAATCGAATACCAATTTCTGTTGGTATGGGTAGATGTGCATAAGGACTTTAAGACACGTAGTTTTGCACTACGGTTCAGCTGATTTTAGCCTTGAATTAGGAAGCCTTGCCTGACCTGTGCTAAATGCTGATTTCCCGCCTACCGTCAAGTGTACTGACTCTATGAAATGACAGTCATCTAACGCATATGGACAGAGTCTGCCGCTAAGATATCTGAAAAAGCCGTTGTGTATAGCCGCTTCTTCTCCATGTTGAGAAATCACAGCTGCGATGACATTCACACGTCATGGGTACGTTTCCATAAAGGAAAACGATGCGTCGCTATTTGCTTATCCGACCTGTGCTGAAGACACGTGGGATGGCAAAGAATAACTTGGATCAAGTGTCTCAAAGAACTTCCTTCAAGACTCGGTTTACCTCCTATCAAATCTGAAACGCTGGTAGAGGATCATGAGTGTTGGAGGTAATTTCCTGACGCTGTTGCCTCTGTCACTCGACAGAATATGCGGCCATTGAAACAATTGACTGACCGGCTATCATTTTGACATCACAGAAACATTATGAGTCGCAGGTACTGGAACACGCCAATATAAAATCGATGAGATACATGGATTTACTTATTCAGAAGGTTGGTTCACAGCAGAACTCAAACAGCTTTATTCGTACATTGGTTGTCATATGAAAAGTGAAACAGTACAAACAGTATTAATAACAATGAACGAAGCCTTACAGAAAATGCCTAAGATGCCAAATCAAAATTTGAGGATTGGCACCCCTATAGACCTTCTGTATTATTTTATGTGTTATTTCAACTGTCTATCCTTACGGTTCTTTACTTGCAGGTACTTAGGCAGCTTAACCGTCCCCCAGTCTCTCTTTCTCTGATAGTTTCTGCGAATATTGACATTAGACGGCATTCTGGACAGTTCGTACCAGAATCTTCGCATTTCTTGCTACAGTAAGAATTGTGAAAAAAATGTTGATGTGACTTTTTTAAATTTAGCAGTGAATGTCTTTCAGAATTGCATCTTTATTCGCCGTCGCGGTGGGTGGGGTGGGTGGTCGGTGACAAAATCGCGAGGTTGATGAACTCCTACTGCACGGGATAGGAACTGTCATGAACCTGTAAAAAGTAGGTTTATAAGACAATTGACAACGCAATCTGACAGAAATTAAATTCGAATTAAGACAATCTTGCTTAGATTAACGATATGTTCTGATCGCAGATCTGGGGTATGACACTGGAGGCTACCGTTTATATTATTTTATATTATTTCATCTAATACACGATGACGGGATGCCTCCACTACCCTTTGAGCAGAGGAAGACGTTAAGAAACCACGGTATGTCTAGTTAGACAATTCCTAACAAATTTAAACCATTTTTTTTACATTTCAAATACCTTGCTCATCGACCTGCAGGTAAACCGTTTACAAATGAGTCCGCAGTTGAAATTAGTTCAGATGGCAGTTACTTTTGCTGAACCACTTTTTTGGTGAAGGGTTGCCGGTGTCGAAACAACGGACGAAAGTCATTCATATGCTAATCAACGTCGCTGTTCAACGAAGTGTCAGATCATTTGACCCAGATTCTGAGGCAGCACCAAAAGGAATACAGATCAATCAGCATGTTTTTGACTTATGCTCATTTTTTCCTCACGTCATGCCTTCTGATGTGATCCACGTCAAAGTAAGGTTTGCCAAGGTTCATGCAGAAAAACAAAACCAAGGTAATCAATCAACGTGCGAAGATAAAAGTTCTGGTACGGGAAAACATTCGAAGACGCATGAGCTAAGGCACTACTTCAAAGACGTGGTCAAGGCAGCTCGTGACATGAGAACAACGATGACCTGTTTTCGCGAACGTGTTCGTCACAAGACACTGCAACTGCGGTACTGTCGGTTAAAACTGCCGAAACGTTGTGATACGACCAATAAAAGACAGATGCAAATTTATTGGTGACAGTATTCAGACGTTGTGACGAACAAAACGGGTTACATTGCGCTAGCCATACCGTCACAAGAACGATAAAATATCAATGATGAATTTTGGCCAGACATCGTTGGTGCTGAGGAACGAATTTTTGTAACACCAAACATCGCAGGATGACCTGTGATATCCAAAATTTTATGGAATACAAATATGGCTTGACTGTAGAACCTTAATTCATTTCCATGTCCTTTCAAAACCGGAAACAGTCTGGACTTTTCCAAAAGAAACTAGTGTTCTTCCGATGCATGCATTTATATCCAGTTATGCAGCCAGTGTAACAACGCTGCTGAGAACAGGCCAGTTCTTTTAAAAACTGAAAATGACAGAAACTGAAATACTGTAAGTGTATTGTCTAAAACTTACTACTACAAGACTGCATTAGCGGATCATGATTCGTTTCGATTCACACAAACTATCAACGGGAACGGCACAAAAGAGGACCTCACTAATGGATTAAGGGTTGAGTAACAACTGAGCAAGGCGGCAAATTGTTTACTTACCCAATGAAAGACTAAATATGTTGTAAATGCTTATTTAAATCAATGTAAAGTGATCGTAGGCAAACACTTAACTATGCAGACAGCGTAGCTTGCGTCTTTGACCAGTAATTTTAATCGTATAAAATTAAAGCTGGTGGATATGTTTATGCAAATTGATGTTTAAGGTAGGTGCAAAGGATGAAATAATTTGGCTGATCTACGAATCCGTTTGACGCTTTCCTTTTTCCTATTATATATCGTTCAAGAGGGATCAATTTTCTCCACTCTCTTTTATGCTATTTCAAATATGTGATCAAACTCCCTTCGTTGCATCATACCACCTTTTCAGAAAACTTCTCCCACATCTCTTCCTCATACTGTTATTTTTTCGACCATCTTCCCTGCCAACGGCTGAAACAAAGGAGCTTAGTTTCTTTCAGCTTTATGGATGCCATAGTTTCTCTTAATATGGCAATTACAAATATGTTTTGTAGACACTATGTGTTTCACATTAAAATTTTAAATATTAGATTTTAGAAACTCACCAATGGTGGCATTATTACAGCGATCGTAGCATTATCACCAAGAAAGATTTGGGAAGGGTCATTCAAGAAGTCATATCGACATTAAATCTGCCGAGCGTGGACTTCACGAAATGAATGCCGTCAGAGGTAGCCCGATAGCAGCCGGTACGCTGATAGCATATTTGTCGCTTCTTATAAGAATTTACAAAATACTCTTTAGGCACAAGTGCTGCGATCGTTGTAATGATCCCACTAGGTCAGTTTTTCGAATAATTGATTTTTGAATCTTATATAATTTTTAAGAGAATGCCAACCGTAGACCTGCCAAGTGTGGACATCATGAAAAATAATATACCACCAGCGGTGGCCTTTTGGCAGATCTATCTTATATGTACTAATTATGCCATTAAATATTAAGAGCATTACATAAATGGTAGATTAAAATGTTATCGAACCGGTTTCTTGATATCGTTCTGACATAAACTTAACCTACCCTTTGGCATTTTACTTATAGGCATTTGATACAGGTTTATGAAAGCAGCTTAAGATCCATATATCCTGCCTATGGCTGCCTGTGGTAAAGAGCTTCCGGTGACATGATGCAACAAGAGCAGCAATCCATATAACACTTTATGATGATTTGCGTTGCTCTAACGGTGACTATTGTTCAGTCATGACATCGCAAAGGTTAGAGATCTGTCTCATATTACAGCTGCGAACTGGTTCTCTTCTCATCCATCTTTTGATTCTGCACATGTCCCTACTTAAAGTGACCAATGAATAATTAGTTCATCACGCATAGATTGAAATGAAATATCACCACGCAGTTCTAAAGGTCAATATTAAATTATCCTGATGATATACGGTATATGGTATTGCTGCAATATTCGTCCCATCTGCAAAAGCACACGAAGATAGGTATATGGCTTATTTTAAAGGTAGACTTAAATATTCAGGTTTCGTGTATTCAACTGTAATACAGTCCCTTCAAAAGACGCAGATTATTTACTTTACGGAAATTAATTTGGGCATGGCTGAAAGACCAGCAATCGCAGAAAGCAGGAAGTATAGTAGATATTTTAGATAGAATAGGGAGAATTTGAGCTGAGAGTCTTACTGTCTTACGAATGTCTGATATTAATGAGTCTGAAAAATTATTTTGCTCTTAGATATGTCGCAGTCAAAGGAGACAGTAGATGGTCAAAAAAATACATGTGACTATTCTAAAGGGCTGTAGTGTCAAAATTAACGTTTTCCAATTGAAACCTGTTTTTTAACGAGAAACTGTACGAGGAAGATTAGAAAGAAACTATTGCTACCAACAGAATTGCCCCCTGCTGCATTCATAACATTTAGATTGAAATAAAAATTAAATATTGGTTATTAAGCCTATGAAAAGCCCATAGTATTAATAAAACTCTTCATGGATTACGTATGATAGAGGTTATTAACCGGTTTATGCCGATGTATGTACAATAAAGCCTTCCTCCACTTGTACCATAATGATGGGGCATGATGGAACAGGTAAAGAAGCTTTGTTCTGTTATTCAACAGTGCAAAATTTGCTTCCAGCTTTGACACTGGTGCAAATAAACGGTGTTAATTAAAAATTAAAAAATAAAACCGTAAGCGGAGTGTGGCCAAGAGGAAGACAAGATTCTTTCCGTCTTCTGGAGTAAAGTCGCTTAATCAAGCTTACTTTGATCACAATGGACTCTTACATTTACTTGTTTCATAAGAACAAGGACAGTCTGAAAGACAGACTTGCCATATGGAACCATTAAAGTTTACCTGACAGCCTTACATTTGTCCAAGATTCTCTCGAACTGATATGGGTAGTAAACGTCCATTCGAGAAGAGAACTTGACCAAGTGGCCTGAGGCACTTTTAAATGTCTCTATTTATCTTACTATACCGGAAGATCTCGTTTTCTGTTCATAACCGTAAAACTAATCGTTAATATCATAATAGAACTGCTGAAGCAGTGTTCTAATTTTAAACACCTAGAAGTACTACAGACCAGTTTGTTGGACGGCTGATGGTAGTTCACATTATGCTAATAACCAATTTATGCCACATAACTTAATGGAGGTAGAGTAGAATATTTTGTAAACATGGTTTAAAATTTTCCTCCTTGCAGATCACCAAGTGAAGGAAACCACCTTACTGAACCTTACGTTTATTGCGTGAACTTCGTCAGCTGCCTACATGAACACTTGTTCAGGACACTGCTCACCGTATTTTTAACTTTCGACTGCTTGACTGCTCTGCCAGGCAATCTTCAGTGAGCAAGGGGTATTTCGAGCTGTCTACAACAAAGCGGTTAAACGCTTTTGTGAATGTTTGAAAAAAACATGGGTTCGAACAAAGGGCTGCGGTTAAAAAATCGAAATCAACAGCTGCAACGAACGAGTTTTACCGAAAAGCCGTCAATCGTTTGGACAAGCAGTGTCTTCTCATTTAGGTTATGGAAAACCGGAATAAAATTAGCATTGATTAAAGTAATTTTACTATTACAGAATGATGTAGGAGGTATGTGGGTATTATTGACAAATATATTTCTACTCAGAAGGTAGG
>UZAM01007652.1:783-11059 GCA_900618415.1 Soboliphyme baturini
AAAACGTTTAAACGAATGAATAGCTATTTAGTGTATCGTGTTAAGAGCGACGCAATTCCTGATTGCCACATCTCCACATTTTTTGGCACTGTGGGAATGTTACGACTTAGAAACCTTATGATCAGCAATTCAATTACTCTCAAGGTCTCTTAAGAGTAATCATTTCTTTTACTTGCTTACTGGCAGAAGAAGAATAGAATAGAAAATCGATTTCTAATCAGAAATCACTGAGTCATCATAATATTAGACATGGGCAGTATCCTCTAATCAGCGATGGCCAAAAACGGTAACATGTCATAATGAGGTTACCTGTAATTAGAGGCGCCGCGCTTCAGCGAAACTCTGCCCGTAATCTCGTCATCCTGTGAAACGGCGAAAGGTGGAACGTACAACACGGACTGTCTCCAGTGCGTTGGCCTGAAACCGCTTAAAATTATGGAAAGAAACATTCTGACAACCTCACTCGTCGTATGGCGAGGTCGACAGATGTTCGTTGCCTGGAAAGTCGACCCGGAACCACATGCAAAAGCCATGAATCATCGCATGACCGAAACACTTTAGTTGAAATTCGCTCTGTGAAACGAAAACAAGCAAAGGATTAACGGTTGCTACTGCATGGAGAAACTCACTTGTACATCTTCCAGATCGCCTGGCTGAACCGTGTACAAGTCAAGGTCCAAAATCGGGACACCTCGAGTCATCACCTCTTCTGGAAGAACTTCGTGAACAATGATTTTTCCTAAAATATATTAGCGTTTAGATAAAGCTTAAGTCCTCCAAGACCAGACTTAACGGTGTATTGCGCCGCCTGCTTGGTCTTAGTTGCTTAGGGGTGGGGGTCATTTAAGCAAGCCATGGTTGCGCGGTAATTTGAACACCTCCACTGCCAGTTGCATTTGGCATCAGTTTATTCGCGCGAGCCATCTCAGGCTCATTACGAACGATTTTTTTTCAGAAGCTGGTATTGCTTATATGCTACCGCATAGACGTATGCCCCTATGCTGAAATATATCAGATAACCGATAACTCGTCCAAAACCAGATTTTTGGTAACGTCTAGCGAGTATAGGAAATGTTCGTGATACTGGACGAGTCATTGCAGAAAGATGGCTGGGCAAGTTTATATATTTGTCATCTATGCCTCTGTTGCTAAGGATAATGAAAGATGGGACCGTCTGATATACTTCTACGCCTACCGCTTAGAATTGTTTGAAAGTCTCGCTCTGAATCCAGTTTTTTTCTATGAAAGTCTGAAGATATTGCCTCACTGTTTTAACTAGAATATGAAAGGTAGCAAAAACTGGAATAAAAACAACCTTTTTTGAAGAACCTCACCGTGACTGGAGGTCGATACTTATAAAAATTTGATAAGTTTTATATTCGTAATTATCAGCTGCCTATCTGATAATAATCTGATAATCTGTTCCATAATTTGTGAGGCTACTCGAACAAGCTGTATTGTCCTCGTGTCCAGCAGTGATTCTTTGGGTCGCAGGAATGCGACGGTGGGACTCGATGACGAATGTCTAGAGGCACAACGAGATCACCATGAGCCAAAAGGTTTATCGGCGTCTTTCTGTGGTGTATTAGAATAACATTAGTGCCGCGGCTGATCATTTCAGTGATGGGGAGGAATTATCCTTTGAGGTTGACGAAATTCAGCCCGTTTGTTATCGAGCCTTCCTTCTCTTACTCGCTATGCTGAAGAGCTAAAGGTCATTGCATCAACCCGCACAGTACAGTCTCAACTTTATAAATGTAAACCAGTAAAATGGTAGTCCGACAGTGGACGATCGATGACCCGACACGCTAGATTTACGATGATGTTGGTCAGCGTGGGAAGACCGAGAGGACGCAGTGTGTTAATAACTTTTTTTCATGAGAATTTTTCTTAAAGTTTTTAACTTTTGCCAGAAAAGAAGTCACCATTACGGCAGGTTGCACATTTCTCGACACCCTGACTACCGGTTGTTCGTTTTTTAACACTCTGGCGGCTTTTAGTTTTTACCGATGAAGATGGAGTCACCTTTTCGTCACTGACGTCAGCTGTTGATATTTTAATACTCTGGCTTCCTCCGACATCCAGCAACGGAGAAGGCGCCTCTGAGTTTACGAAAGACGCAAAAACATTTTCTACGAACGTTTCTTCATCAGCCGTTTCTTGTGCTGTCATTAATTCGTCAGATTCCCGTTCTTTAGCTGCTCGGCTGCCGATAGTCTTCAGCGGTGACACAGGAGATGAAGATATGTTATTCATATTCACTTTATCATCATGGGTATCTTGCGCCATCAGAAAATCACCACTGTCCCGATTTTCAGTGTTCGACACAGTGGATGTGTTGATCGCGTTTGATGAAGAAGCTGACAGCAAACAATTATACATAGCTGAGCAAACTTCTCCAGTAGTTTTCACTTCGCCATCGATTTTAGGTTTTTCAGTCGCGTTTTGACTTCTTCCACACTAGTACCAGCTGAACCACCAGCAACTTTTGAAAACATCCGGCTTGAAATTTCGACGGAAGGTGAAGAAACGTTTTTCAAATGGAATGTTTACTTCCCAGTTCTGAGTTCTTTATAGACATAATCGATTTTGGACACTATTAGACTAAAGTTTTCCGTCGTCTTAGGAAATCGCGCGATGATTAAATCATTCCGATCAGTAGAATAAACTTTTCTTTTTCTGTGCACCTCGGGTTCTTTCACCATGTCATCGACCATTCTCCTTTTAACTGCTGAAGGAGAGCTTCCTACTGTCTTTCGTGAGGATTCAGGGATGGACATTTTTTTGGAGGCGGAAGAAACAGTTTCCAAGGTTGTTACCTGTCTTATCTACTGCGGGACCTTTCAACAGATCATCACAATTTTCTCTTGTGAGTACTGGACTTAGGATAGTCTCCAAGAAAGACGGAGGACTTGACTCCTTTCCAGGGACTGAAGAAACAGGTGTCATTTGTGTTGTTTGTTTATTCATTTCGGGTCCTTTCACGACGTCGTTTGCAGCATTGTTATCCGCACTGAGCGAAGTGCTCATTAAAGATTCTGGGCTCGAAGTTTCCTCTGAAGTAAAAGAATCGTGTTCTACGGGTGACTTCACTTCACCAAATTCCTTTTCTTTAGTTGCACTTGCAGGTTTTAATCTTTTAGCCCTTGGACTACTACTTGCCTCCTTGGGAGGCGAAACGGCATTCACAGATTTTTCAAACGCTGACGAAGAAATCTTCAGTGGTGTTTTCTCCATAACCACTGCGATATTTTTCACCGATGTTTTTCGTTTAATGCTCGGACGCCGCAACATTTGCATCGATGATGACCGGCTGGCCATCTCCACAGTTGGTAAAACGTTTTCGAGATGTGAATTTTTTGCCATAGCGTTTGCATTTTCGGCTGTCTCGTCGTTCTGCTGTTCTTCAGCGTTTGGGCTAATGACTGATTTTAACGAAGCAAAATGAAAGGAATTATTTGTATCGTTTCATTCTGAATAAAAGGCCTCGTTCGCAGCCGTTTTCTCAACTACGGCAGCTTCTTCATTTTCGAACGTTTCGTTGTCTTCACTTATGTTCATTATCACCATATCTGTCAGCTGAGTGACGCAGATAACGATGTCGGATTCAGAATCGCCATTCTTGTAACTCGTTTGTGTTCTCGACGACGGTAAAGTGTTCGAGGTTTCGGCCAAGCTTGTTGCAGTATCCACTTTAACAGCGGGAGCGCTCCTGTTCTTTTTCCAATTCCGTTTCAGTCGTATCGCTGTCAGAAACCAGGCCGATTGCTTCAATACTTTCAGAAGTACTCTCGTTGAGCGTATCCGTTTTCTCCTCACTCTCTTCAAACGTTTCCCTCAAAAAACATGGAGCCGTCACCCTCTGATTCGACTTGATCGCTGAACCATAGATATCATTGGAGGTATCCTCCATTTTTGGGATGATATTTTTAAAAATTTTAGCCGGTGAGTGTCGATTGGGGGTGCCAATAAGAGGGGACGACGATGCAAACAGTTGTTCTAGACCGTTGTATGTTTTGTCCAGATTCACCAGTATATCGCACGCCGGGCGCTGATTTCCGTACTGTCGAGAACTGACACCTGAACGACTTTAGAAACTTGCTGAGCGCGGTCCTTTCCAACTTCAGCGGAAGAAGAGATGACATTGTGGTTAGATTTACTTTGTTTCGACGGCAGTCGCACGCCGTCAATCTCTTCATCTTAGTGGTAGATTGTGTCTTCTGGCAGAGGTAAATTCACTTAGCAGTCAGTTTCTTCTACAGTAGGAGAAAAACATAAAGGAGTTCCTGAAGAAAACCGTTTTTGCAACACAGTGAGCGGCATCAGCGGGTAATCTTCTAGCACCTGCTTGGGCAACGCTGTGGATTTTAGGGGCAGATCTGGAGTACAAGCAACTGAAGAAAAATCGTCGATAGTCGACGAGGATGTCATGGCGGTTGTTGAAGCTTCAGACCAGGTCGACATCGCTCCAAGTTGAGCCTTCGGTGGTTCTCGACTATTTTCCCGTTCATCGGCGACTGTATGAGTCTGACAGTGTCTGAACAGTCTGTGCATACGACCGTTGTTCACGGCTTTACTTTCAGTGCTTGGTTGCTGCGTATTTATTCCGTGGACAGGAGTGTGACCTGGCTGGAGAGAGCAACGCCGGCACAGCCACGATATCTCGGCACAGTCGACGGTGTGCGCACTCGGTGGCGATATCTTATATACGGCGAATGCTCTAAATATTCGAACTTGAACGAACGATGTTCAACATGGAATATGTCGCACATTTGGAACCCGTCTGTCAAATATTCGAACTGCGCGGTGACTGGCCAGGTTCTGGCAGTTGAAAAAGGCTTGGCCATTATGATTGAATTCCACCGCGCAGTGTTCCTTTTCAACGGCATTTGATTTTTTACGGATGTTGCATGTCGGTGATCTTCCAATCAAGCAAGTCCGTTTGTCCATCTCATAGACACCGCCGAACTCATTGTTCGGCTTAATGATCGTAATTCTGCCATATATCGGGCTCATATCCTTTCACCCAACCATAAAACATGAACAACAATCACTTTTTTATACAGACACCGTACCTTCCTTTATCTTCTGCGAGCTGTGCTCAGAGAGGCCTATTCGAGGCATAATGGCATCCATAATGGCTGGATGAGAAAAATTTAGAAGAAGAAGCGAGAAGCGTTGGTGGACGTACGATTTACCATTCACCAGTGTCATCCTCTGCTCAGACTCGTGACAGCAAGAATGTTGATGTTTTGGCAACATTACAAAATCAGAGTTCACCATATTTGTATCCACTTGCGGCCAAGGATGTTTGCTTAATTTTCTGATATCACGTAGGACGCGCCGGTTCTTACTATACATAATTTGTCATCGACTGAAAGGACAGACCACATTTCATTATGCTTTCTGTGGAGTTTAACAAATGTGAAAACAAGTTTGTGCTCAGAACTGTCGTATAACCACGCGGTCATAAACTGACCACTTCGGGGTCCATGACAGATCCAACGGCTGTTACAGCGACCTCGCCGTCCCGCGGCCTATTTATCCGGCAAAGCGTTGTTAAGTTGCTCTGAAGATGTGAATGAATGACTAGTCGGAAGGTCATTTTTTGATCGATGGGTAGACGAGAAATTTTTTCAGCAAGTTTCTTTAGGGCAAACCTATATGGTTCTTCCATCCATGTATATGTTCAGGATGATACTTTTCAAAACAGGCTTTAAGTGCGCGAGGAGGCTCTCAACATCTGAGTACCACTGAGTCAGGATGAGAAGAGCTTTCACAGTATTGGTGCTGCGGTGCTATTCCTTATTAAGATTGTTCACTGTTCTGTGAAAGGACCACCGGACACCAAATTATGAAGATACTGGACTGGAGGTATTAAGCATTAGGAAGCAGACTGATCATAGAAATTTACGTGAGTTATGTCTGTTGACTAAGGCAAGCAGATGTTGTGACTTCGCTGTTTATATAATAAATAACTTTTGAGGCTCAGTGATAAGTGGTTGCGCAATTCCCACGACAGTACATGCCTGGTACTTTTTTTATAGACTGGATCGCTCTGTCGGTACAGAGTCGAACTCGCAATCGAGAGGTCTCGGTCACTCGCCTTTCTTTTTTTCGAGGTTGATAAATTAGTACCACTCTGTGGGAAGCTGCAAAATTCGACTCTGCCTTTAAATAATAGCACTCCTGGCTGATGGCATGCAAATGGAAATGAGCACCCCACCATTAGTTTCAAGAAAACAAGGAGCCAGAAACGGGACAGTGATGGCAATGTAAGGAAGACCAACACGGGCACTCCCACGGCTAGCTTCTTTTTTTCCGTTTATATTGGTAAATAAACGGGTCTTTTAAATATATAACTTTTAATAAAACACATTGCTTTATGTTTCGTTATTTTCCGTTCGAAATCCTCAATGGAGAAGTGTAAGCACAAGGATATGAATTGACAGTATGCTGCCATAGTGAGTCAAATCAATGCGAGATGCAACGCAGGGAGGATGAAATGATAACGAATCGTAATTTAATTGACAAACTTGTTTAGTGGAGTGCCTCTGGACGATGCGACGTGCCGCTTTTATATCTCTTATTCGGTTGTCGGCTGGCCCCGCTGTCACCAAACGTCGATTATTCAATAAGGAAGTCGAAGAGCCCCCGCGAAGCACCCGTGTTTGTAACCGATTTACAGCACGGTCCGTCGGTTCGGTGTCGGCAGGGGGTGAAGAGCCCGCCGAGGATGTTAATCATTAGAAACTCGGACGACGATCGATTTAAGTGCTTATGAGGAAGAGTAAGGTTTCGAAGAGGGAAAACCGCCGACCGTTGTCCACTTAGAAAACGAAACCAAGCCGAACGACCAACGGCTGCCTGGTTGTTCCTAATTTAATGACGGTGAGGTTGTTAAAACGTTCCAAATGCTTTGACGACGATAAAGTGATAATTGACTCATCGTCTTTGCATGAAATATGTGATGACTGGTGAATCATTCATCCGAAGAGGTCGCATGCAGAAGTTCAAGGACAGACACCGGAGCGCTAATGGATTTTTGCTGTGTTGCTGTGAGACAGTGGACCGGCCCAGTAACAAGCGATAGGCCGTATCAAATAAGCATTCGGCGAGGCGTCTAAATCAATGGCTAAACAGGCTAAACCAAAAAAGCTGTTATGAATAAATAAAAAGTGGTCGCCTGTCATAAACGGACGGATGCAGCCCAGCGGTTGGCACAGACATTCGTTGCGTCAGCAAAGGAACCATGATTGACGGACGGCTGCCATTTTTTGCCAGGGATGAAAAATCATCGGAGGTCGTAACTCGTCTCCCTTGCCACGTCACACAGGGCAAGATATGAGCGAGACAACGAAAAACAACATGGCCGTCGGTAGTCGACGACTTAATTAGTGTGGCAGCAGCTGGCATGCACCCAGAGAGTCCGAAGAGCGATGATGGATGACAGTTGGCGATGGGCGATCATGACCACAGATAAGCGGCCGATGCTGATCCAATGACAAGAAACGAAACTCGGTTGTCGCTGTTCCTCTCGAGCAATTCCGACATGTCGAACGAGGCGAGACATATCCCGGGCAGAGTAGAAATGACAGCAACGATGAGGTGCAAGGAGGATGAATCTGAAATCGCCACCAAGGTCCCGTGGAGGAAGACTACGAAATCGTATCAAAAGCCCTGCTAAAAACAGGAGCTTCTGTAAACACTTTATTCCCAACGAATTCACGTAGACTTGTGTGTACTTCCAGCTGCCATACTGAGGTAACGAACAAATTAAGAATTCTAATAGAATTAAGGGACAACTCGTTTTTTATACAACATAAAGGATAAACATAAATAATCGTACAGAAGAGCCATTATGCAAACAAAGTAATGTGACACGCAGCAAAATCTAACCCTTCTACAAGCGACTAACAAGAAAAGATATGAAGACCAAGGGATGAGTAAGATTACTAACAAACGTCTACGATGTCGTTGCCTGAGTGAAGAAGTCAAAGTAGCAATTTGCAAAACACGTCGCAGAAAAACCATCGCTGAACCAGAGAGACGTTAGACGAAGTTCAAAGAGAGAGAGTAAACAGCTAGTAGGAAGACCTCCAGATTGATGGCAGTATGAATTGAAGAAAACATCAGTTTATTATTAAGTCCGAGAGACCTTCATCCAACAAGGAATTCAATAAAGCTGATAAGGGTGATGACATCTTCTTTAAAACAATAGTCCTCTTAGTAAAATCAATTTTTATTTTTCTTTCGGTAATCTCAGTTTGACACAGAACTCATCCTGAGAGATCTCATTCCTTCATTTATTCATTAACTTTTAAGACGGCCTATCACTGCTTTCGGATCGCAGGGGCAACAGCTTCACAGGAAGTTTTTCTTCTCTTTAATTATTAAGCCTAATGATCTGCATTTCGAAACGATGTGATCATCAGCGTTTGTAAAAACATTATTTACGCTACCATCGCAGCAAGAAGTGAACTATGTTACATTAAGAGTATAGCTATAAGTACTGATGCTAAACCGAACCAGCTGGTAGTTTCTCTGAGGACGTGGACTGCTTCTCTGATAATCTACTTCCTACAAAATTCCGTTGAAACAGACGTGTTAACATAGCTGAGTCCGGTATAACTGTTAGTGTTTAGAGTGATGATACCATCCTTAGAGGTAGAGACTGAAACTGACGATTTTTGGTTCAGTCAGAGCCGACTATTACTGAGCTTACCTCTCAGGAATGTCACCTCCATGTTTAAGTTTAGGACATGGTCAGGCGGAGTCTTAGGCAGTGAAGTGGTCAAAGTGCACCTCATCATTCTATACTGAAAAGTAAGTTAGTTTCAGTCCGTAGCTGTATAGATTGGTTACCACTCTGGCGATGGTAACACGGTAACATATACACTATCGGACAGGCACTAAATAAGAAAATAATGTAGAGGATGTGTGGTTATTCGCTAGGCTGTTTCCCCGTACAAATGCTACGTGCAACTGCTGATACAGCGACGTGCGATGCCAAGTCATTGGAAGTCCCATATCTCATCTATACTGAGAGATGTTTCGTGCAGCTGCAGTTACATAGCGTAGCTACGAACCACTGCAGCTCTATAAGTGAGAAGAGGTAAGTGTGCTGTTAATTACATCCTTCGATTCTTCAGAGGATATCAGTGTTTGCGTTCTATTTGAGGGATTAATGCTTATGCTTATGATCACCCTCAATCCTCCGCTTCTAACAAGTTGGTAGCCGGGTGTCATTCGGCAGTTCGAACCGTCATCAAAAGGATCTTATTTGTAAAAAATGAATAGGAAATATTGTAACATTTTGCGAGTAGCAAGCAACACTGCTTCGGATAATAAGTAAACTCAGCCTGCCAAAGTGAAAAAGATTTTTCTAAGTGTCCGTGCACTGCCAGTACTTAAGAATATATCATGGAACCGCGGCCTGCGTAAATGGCCTCTTAGACCGCTGCGACTAAGCCGTTGAATTCGGAGAAGTGGTAGGAGACTTTCGTCAACATTTCTCAGCTGATTTGTTATAACGTGATTATGCATGACAGACGGAATATGCTTATGGAAATAAACATCTTCTGTCAGCCCAAGCAACATTCATCCGTAGCTGACAGTTTCCGGATTTATTACCGGTGTACACGGAACCCAGTATGATACCCTTCCTTGATTATTGCCCTGCCTTCTGCCATGTGACGTGAAAAGTAGGTTGGCTACCATACTGAGGACTGTTGTACTTGGCGTCATATCGATCGACAGGTACAGGTTCCTATAATTAAGTGAAAAAAGTGCTTAACACGAATTTTGACAGTTGCCGTTGGGGAAACGCCGAGTGGCGAAAATAAACAATTTTGTCAGAGTTACATGTTCGCCTAATGGAGATCGATTTTCGACCACAACTCGCAGCGGTTGGTCGAGTCGGTTGAGTTTCCACCTCAGCGAATTTCCTCGCGCGAAACTGGCAATCTACCACTGCGTTTTTCTGGCGAAGATTTTCGTCAGCGGCGCCTTTTCCTCTCGGTTCGATGATGATGGTGTCTCGACGCCAAGCCGAATGTCTTGATTTGCTTGACTCTTTCAGCAACTTGGATTTCGCGCATTTTTCACCGTGGTCGGATGTCGCTAATCAACGTGATTTTTATCCGAAATTAAATCAGCAACACTATAATTTAATTTCATAAATTTAGATAAGCTGCAGCTTCAGCCAGAAGTTTGACGACTAACGCCGGTTGACGAAATGGAATATCAAGCAGATGGCTAAAGATTTCAAAAAAAA
>UZAM01007654.1:12238-23791 GCA_900618415.1 Soboliphyme baturini
AAAACCGACATTCTGACGGCTACAAACTTTCCTTCTTTCCTCAGGGAACAGACTGCACTACGTGCCGCAAAATTTCTTGTTTGTAGTTCCCAGGGAAAACGGCTCTATCGTATTCAACGCAGAGAAATTAGCACCTTTACTGAGGACGAGGCGTGTGCAGGAATAAGTAACCGATAAAGATCGATAGACCACGCGGTTATGAAATATGCTCGTTAATTAACTCCCTTGGGTAGATGGACTTAGATGCACCGAGGCAACGTTGCCATCGCTGCAGTATATCCACAACCACTTAATGAGATTTCGGCTTTTAATGTGAATCGATCACCGCGATTCAGGCACGGATAAATTGCCCAGTAGTATTTATATCGACCGAAACTGGCTTTCATGTTCAACAACTGCATAACCAGCGATTGACCTTTTAGTCAAAAGAGGCTATTTTAGATTTCCATATGCAAATAGAATGCTTTGAAGTGATCAGTGACTTGTCGAAAGACCTGCTGATGGCATCAGAATATTCGAAGATTGAAAGAAAACAGAACTGCTACCGCGTGAGACTGAAAACCTATCAGAGATTTCCACTTTTTCATTCAAGTTGGTGTTTTTGACTCCCATTAGATTGAAATGAGAAACAGAAGCTTCAGGGAAGGTCTAATGGCCGTTGACAACTTTAATGACTTTTATGACCTGTCGTTTGGTTTCGTTTAAAGCCGTATTCGAGACTCGTTACCAGGAAACGGTCGGTTCAGCCGTAAGGGCCACAGCAACAACAGTTGCTTCGGCATCGGTCATCAGGACCTCCGTGCTAAATTGCAAAGATGTAAATCTCATTTTATATGAGGCTTCAATCTCAGTTGTTCTGAGTTCTGATAACTTATTAACTGCAAATTAATTCTAACTCTCCATTCTAATGGCGTAAAAGAATTTGTCGATGAACTTATCCTGAAGTGGTCTTCTATACCCAGTGCAAAAATTACTGCGTTGTCTAATCTTTATCTTTCATTCTCTGCATATACTGAGTGTTTTGTTCCGGTGACAAGAGCTGTTCAGCTGGTAGAAAATTGAACTCTCTGCCGAAAGGTCACTAGCTTAAGTTCTGTTCACATCACTTGCCTTCCATCCTACTGAACCAAATAAACGACTATCACTTCATGGGAAGGGAATAAGACATGAGACTTCACGACACAGGCTGATGAGAAAAAACTGAAGATAAGCATAGCATCATAAGCTTCATTGTAGGATGTTGCAAAAAGTGGCCATCATGGAACTGTGAAGGAAATCCCAATATCAACAGTTACTAATTTTACTTTGTCATTTTTTCTTGTGAAACATAAATGTACGCATTTTGTAGAAGTGTCGTTGATATACATACTTTGTTATGGCAGCTCAAAATATTAATTCTAATTTTGTTGTCTTGTTTTGTTTTATTCAAGAAGTGGGAGGGGGTGGAGGGAGGGGGGGCACAGCCACTTGTGATATATTCTGGAACACTGTAGTGGACTTTGCCCTTCTGGCATGCTATAGGAAAGGTTAAGGTTCACATCGTCTAAAATTGGTAGCTCCAATCATCTTTCCATTAAAGTCCGCAGTCAGTCGAAATGTTATTTGTAGGGAGTTAAATCAAAATCTTTGCCGAGGAAGTTTGCGAAAAGCATTTCATTTACTGTCCGCCCTTTCGAGGTACTCGAAAAACGTTTACGGTCATCGCAGTGGCTGAGGAAAAAAATTATTTCTTACTCTGACGTTAATCTTAATCCTCTGCTGGGTTGAATGGCTGATGCCCACGGCTTGAAGTACAGCTATAAATTTGAATTATATTTGGCACCAAGGCAACCAACAGATATGCTTATTTATAAAAACGCTGTTCCATTCTTGTTGCAAACGCTGCTCTTACGTTGAGCGCTCACGAGAGAATTTGAGTCCATGATCACTATTCATCCACCGGATAAACATGATATTTTCTCTTTACTCCAGGGACAGAAGATTGGAATAATCGATGACTAGGTTCAAGTTTCCAGGATGACAAAATACAGACAATGTTACCAGTTATATACTACGAAAAAATTTCGTTATCGTTGCAACTGCATTGTAAGGTTATGATTCAGAATCTTTACCGTTCGTTAAACCAGTTCTCATCGTCTGTTGGCCCCAACAGTGTTTGGTCAATTGTTGAAGGCATGCGACACAGTACCATGCGAAAAGGACTGACCTTTTTTTCCTGAAAGATAACCGTCACCGTCATTGTCTTCGAAATCGATCGGCTGGTTGGCGACACTCGTCCGGGAAATTCTGCCCACCATTTCTCGCAATCAAGTTCCGGTCTTAAAGTGAGGTGGATATCGCTTGACACCCCATTTCAATCAGTCGTGAAACGTTAACTGAGTTTAACAAATAATATCCTTCTAGACCAATAAGCCCAGTCGAATAATACATGTAGACTTGGGATTACTTAAAGCAAGTAGAGAAGTAGGATGAATAATCTGTCCAAAACGGCTGTTTTTCAGCTCTGCAAAAATCTGATTATGGTCTATCAGCAGATCGCAGTAACTGATTTGATCTGATTGACAATTTAACTGCGAAATGTACGTGTCCCACAAATGTCAGGTTTCTATACTTGGTTATAGCGGTGAGTTATTCAACATATGATATCATCAAATACTTAAGTGCAATTAACTTGGTTATATTCATAGCATACCATATTGATGTTGTTTGTATCTGTCTGCTGTCATATTTCTACAAGCTATTTATTAAGATCATCACCAACAGACTGTCAACAAATCTGGACAATGCGCAGCTATTGCAACAGACAGGATTCCAATAAAGCAACAGCACAACCGGTAATGTTTCTACCTTAAAACAACCTCACGAACGCGCGAGGAAATTCCAGCTCTATCTGTGCGCGTTCGACAAAACGACAACAGTGACGAATACGACTCAATGTGGACTGCACTGAAGAAACAGCGCATCGACACCAGTTACATCAACCTGCTAAAGGAAGCGAACCCTGGTTACTTGGCAAACATCTAGCTGTTCGGCACAAACTTCGGATTTCCGCAGAGAAGGACTTGAAACAAGGCTACACCATCTGCCTCAAATTCTTCATTGCCTGTTTGGAAATTGTCTTCCAATGGATAAACTAGAAGGGTGGGATTAACATCAACGAAGAACAGCTCTGTCACTTAAAGGTTCGCTGATGACGTGACATCGTTTGCGGAAAACGGTAATTAGCTACGGGCCATATAGGAAGAGCTAGAGCCAAGCAGTGCCAAGGTCAGACTGCGAATCAATCGCTCGAAACGAAGATATAGCGATCACATGTCCGGTCAAAAACAAAGGTAATGTTATCGAAGTCCAAAAAAACAGTTGCATTGGCCATCAGATTAGTATACGGGAGATTCAAGCAAGAGGGAGAGGGCAGTTTGGCGCGCGTTTCATTCCATGAGTAACGGCCTCTTTGGTGATATCAAGAAAGGAATCCGAGCCAGTCTCCTCATTTCTACTGCATTGCAAGTAGTGTTGTATGGCTGCGTGACAGAGTCATTCACTAAAGCCGAAGAGAGCCAAACATTTGTCACCGAGAAAATCATGGAAGGAAGCAAGTTGCAAATTTCACCACTTCCTCAACACTGTGTTCGACGTTCGATCGGAATGAAGGCCGCTGCCGTCCAAAGCAGAAGGCAGAAGCTACGGTGGGCCGGCTGGTCGGCGATGAACTTTAACCGCTATTCTAACGGGTAGAAAAGTCCGCTTGGTCGCCCTCTCTAACGGCTTGAAGATTATATTCGGAGCTAACAAGACGCGCTATGAGGGAGAAAGCTCGAAGCCGCAGGGAATGAAGGGGGTTGGTCGCGGATCTTTGCCTACTGGCGACCGGCCGGTTCAAGTGATCCAGGTGATATTGCCAATTAGTTTAATTGTACAGTTATGTACAATTAAACTTCAGATACACCTAGATCCTGAAAATCGTCTGATTTATCAACCCGTATATGCTGAACAGCAGCTGGCTGATTAGCGACTACAACGTTTCATTTGATATTTCTAACGCATAGAACTATTCCGTTGTTAGTTGCAACCTCCCTGATAAATTTATGCTTTATGTAGCTTGTTTGCACATGATGTGTCAACTTTCACAGTACCCTGAAGAAGATCGTTGCTGTATTGCAAGGTCGACACAAATTTGGAACTGCGATTTACGACTGAAGCCACAGCATCACGAACAGTCTTTGACTTATTACGAAATTTATATTGCTTCTTCCATTCGTAAAATAATGAAACAGATACTGCTAATGGAGCTGTCTCTAACACATGAAATAAACGTTAACTTGAACACCACATCTTACTACCGCATTTGCTTCATTTTCCTGCTGCGACGGCGCTACGAAGAGCGCAAAACAAGACATAGTGAAAGTATGGTTGGTTATAAGATAGACTATGGATCTCTATAATCTGCGGAGATATCAGAAAGATATAGATTTGGACGGCTTTAAGTCATTTGCACAAGTTGACTTGTTCTCTGTAGCTCATTAATACACCAGTGAAGAAATGATTCCTCATCGAACGGAGCATTCAGTACCGACATCAGAAATTGAGCTCTTCTCTGAAGAGAGTCTTAGCTTTCCAAAAAGCGGTGTTTTTTGTCCCTTCTCCAAGTGTAATTTTCTCGCGGCATTCCACGGCTCAGTTGCCCCTGGTTGTCGATCGGAGAGGAGAGGGGGAGAGCAGAGACGTTGAAGATGAAGATGATCTAGGTTCCATAAAATTGGTGTACCTACAGTACCAGATGAATCTGGCATTGTTTTCTCCGCTACAGTCACGGCACGTTGATGACGAACCATGTTTCAGGAACTGGCACTCCTTATATGCTACCTTAGACTACTCTTAAACTAGATTTCTGTACATCTGCATTCAGAATCATATTTCTGAACTTGAGATCATTCTTTCTTGACTTTAGTAGTCCCCTGTTATGCACGATTACAGTAGAATGCATAACGACCATTTATGTCAACAATGTCGATATGTCATATGTTCCGCTTTGTCCTTCTTCTATAATGCCAGGAATTGTTATCTTATGTTAGAGGAACATTAGCACACCAAAAGCAAGAAATCTTATTTAAGAAATCGTTTAATTGTGGACAGAGAAAACCGAGAAGAGACTGAGGCTACAGTCCTTAGTAATCTTCAGGAAAGCATGACCAGACCTTGTTTTCTTGAATGGCGTGCCTTTCATACGCTATCCATGCTTTAATACCGGCAATTTAGCTAGGGAGACCGGGAAAAATCAAAGCACGAATTCACGTAATGTGTCAATTATTGGAGACCAGACAATGCGTTACTGATTACGTTCTGAAGACCTGTCATGAAACCGAAACAGTCGACTAAGGGGAGAAATGTGTAAAATCTGGCCAACCGGTTTATGCAATTAAACCAACGTGTCTGTGTGAAAAATATGGAAAGGATCTAGCGGGAATGTGAGGGGGACACTCACTCTGTAATCTTGTAGAAAATATTGTTAAATTCGTAGACCGCTACCTACGTCCGGAGAGAACAATATTCACTTCCAAGCAAGTGAGCAGCCGTCTGCATGAACATCTGCACTGAGAAAGCTATGAGATTTATATCCCTGGTATGTATTGAAAAGTGACACTTCAAAAAATGATAAAATAATTAAGTAAGCAAATGAGCAGGTAGACGAGTACGTAGGTAAGAAAGAAAAGTACTAATGGAGGAAATAAATAATTAGCCAAGTAACTCAGCCAAATATGAACGATGCTTGACAAATAACACGGGAAAACGAAGGAAACTTGTATCCTTCGAGCCATCTGGATCGAATGAGAAAGCGGCATGACTGCACTATCCACACATTTTTATTCATACATAATCCCTTTGAATAGAAGATAACATTTGTCACTGCCCTTATCTCTGTTAACAGGTTAGCCTCACGAGCACAGCAAATTCAACACCAGCACTAAGCGTTGCTGAAGTACGAATATTCGAGGAAGACGGTAAAGAGAGAACTTGTACACCCTACACCCCTGCTCTAACTTAAGCGAGCCGTCCCAAAGTAGACCACTAGTAATTCTGTCACATCTAATCCAGATATCTGAGCTAACCAAAGAACATAGCTTTACACAATGAGGGTTGTGGCCCATCACAAATTTATATGTCATTGGGAATGCATGTGTGCTTAAGCTCTTTCGATGATCTCTCTAACTTCTCCAGCAATCTATAAGTGACACTGAGTCTTGTATGCAATCGACAACAAAGAGTGCGATACGATGAAAAGATAGTAAACACCTCCATAGGGGTTGAACATTTTCTGCAGTCTGGCTCAGGCAAGCCAAGAACATCGATATCATTGAAATGTCATTTTAGAGGTTCATTATTTGACTCAGGCGGTCATTTCTGTACTTGACAGAGACTACTCTAAAAGTGACTTTTTGGTACAGAATTTCCTTCGTATTTTGGTGAGGAAACGTCGAACATGCAATGAATAATCCTGGTCCTTCGTGACAAGCGACAACTGGCGCTCTGTCACAGATTTTGTATGAACAACTGCAATGATGCAGTGAATGGCACAGAACTGGCATTCCCCGTGTCTATTATTGTTTACGGTTTGCTCACTCTATTATTGTTTTAATCACCCTCACTCACCCTTTGATGCATGAGTTGTCAGCTGTGCTCTGATGATATTGTCGATGTTGTAGCGAAACTCGTGCGTTTTTAACATCAGCTTTGTTTGGTGAGCTGAACGATCGATCATGAAATTTGCTACAGTTTCAACGATGAGTCCAGAATCAGAAACAGTGAAATCTTAGGTGCCTAGGAAGCATAAAGAGATCTGTCCCTTACCAATGGCCATGCAACACCAGTTCCCTACCTTTGGCTCAGCGCTAGCTTCTGATGCGACCGCAGTGCTTGACGTGGCACTTGATCCGTTATAGCTGTCATCTGTCAACATAATATCGGCGCATATACAGACCTCTTGACGGTCATACTGTAATAGCTGGAATGTCGGATTGCATTGCACTTGTATGATATATGGCACTTTTATTCCATCACATGGTTCGCTGTTTTCAGCAATGAATACTTCCTAAGATAGCAATATCTGAAGCTTTGTAATAAGTGAATTTCCTGCTAATTTCTCAAGAGGTAAGGTCATCTTAATCCACTTTGCAAAACAGGGTGAAAAGCCATCGACCTGGTGTGAATTCGAATCCATGATTTTTTCACAGTCATTTCAGTTTTCTTTCCATACAGCTGCAACTACCTTTACTGCCCAATACATGGTTTCGTTCCCCGCAGTAAAGAAAATACAAAACACGACAAGTTTTCAGTGCATAGCCATACTGTAGTTCATACCTTAAGTTACGTTAGTTGGCTTAGCAGTGGAGTTGTAAACATTCTTGGTTCTAAAAAGCTTTCTCTAATCCTTACTAAAGTGCTTGATGTTTATTCAAAAGCGTTGTGCCTTTCTGTAGCAGTTACAGATGAATATCTGAAAATCCTCACATCAAAATGAGTCCCGTATTTACCACTGATATTGTTACATATAAGCTATATATACATATGTTGTTTTATGACTAGTCTACCATTAATTGCAAAATGACATCGGTGTCCATGTTTCAGAGTTATCAATATGTTGAACGATTTATCTTAAATAGAGATTATATATTTGAGGTTGAAACGTCGAAGAATTCCCTTTGTTGTTGCTGTATTAGACAAAGGTAGGCTTTGTTTGCATCCATTTTTCTTTATACTAACTTGCCCACTTTTATGCTGGATGAATATCGTGCTGAAGGATAAGACGATTTGAAACCTCATCGTGCACTACTTAAAAATTCAAGGTAATAAGAGACGCCAGAGGCTATGTGCATTGAATACCATAGTCTGTTCACATTTTGCCTCAGTTATGAAATTCCTGAATTCTTCACCACACAACGCTCAGAATTTTGTGGGAGTTATTCGAGCCGTAAGGAAGTACGAAGTTATTGAGTCACAGTAATTTTACAAACGTTAACAACAGTTTTTCTCGTTAGTGTTGGTCGAGATAATGAAAAAGATACGATTAAGCATCATGGCCAGAGTTAACAGAGAGAAGGCAGTCACATACTTTTGTTCTTACTCCTTACTAAGCATCATTATGTATCGTCTTAAGCAACACAATCGAGGTTAGAAACGTAGAGAGGTGGTTTTTTTCAATCGGAGGGATACTATTCCGGAGGAGGGGCGATCAGGCGATCTGTACTATCCATCTTCACGTTTGAGTACAAATATCGACCAAACGAGGTAATTAGCTTTCGCTTCGCGAGGGCCCTGCAAGCCGCTTTGCGACGACTTCATAGGGACCGCATTAGACAGGACAGCGATCGCCGATGCGGACAATTGCCTGCTGTTTAGATACCGTCGAGCACCCTGAGGGACGAATCATACAAATAAGCTGTCGATTTGTTTACTTCTGCAGTTAACTGGATCGATATCTAGTGAATATGCATGAGCAATAGGACATCTAGTTATTCATTGCCAAGTCTGCTAATGGAAGATCAAAATTGAAGATCTGCATTCATGGCTTCTTCTTCAAAACTGCCAGAAATTTGAAGTTCCTCATCACTACACTCGAAGATGCCTCGAAAAAGTGCCTTGATTACCTGCAGGTATCAGGTTGAATCGTCGTTTCGGTCAAGACTATACATCGTTCAGAAATGCCTGCATCATTTTCAGCCACTGATCCAAAAACTCAGACCAGGTTGCAGTGAAAAGGGGATTCGATATGAGGGTATCTGCGTTCTTACAGTTCTTCACTTGTCAGTAAAATGGACCTTATGTACGAAATTCGGTAGAATAAGAAACTGCTGCATTTGTCCATCTTCGGCATTTCCTTTGCCATAGGTTCCTAGCTGGTCATTGTTTTACCACCAACTAAGATATGGAAGGATATAGGCATGAAAATATGAATTTTCATAATTTCATTTTTTTATGATTTGCATCGTGCTGATCTTGAGCCAGTGTTTTGGGTAAAAGAAGGCGAATGGTGGCCCTAGGGCACTGCGTCAGACGTCATGGCCGTTTGTCTGGCCCATTCAGGTGTTACAACTCCAGAATTTCATGCTGTTCCTATTTTCCGCTGAGACACCCGTTTCGCAGCTGGTTGCACCGAAATATAATGAAGGTGATTCGTTTAAAGAAAAATATCATTAATTGCCTTCGTTCTCCGATCCGTGGCTTCAGGCAACAATTGAAACTGACGATGAAAATTCATTTACCTATCGACGCGTTTCGACGCCGCACGCCAACATAATCAGGATAATGCCAAAACACGAACGAACGGAATAGCTTACTATTATGAATATAGGTGCGAAAGTTCGATGGACAGCATCCTTTGCAACAAGCAAATCGATGACATTCCAGCCATCACTCAAACTACATAACTTGGTACACATTCGTTGCACAGTCAGCTTCTATAACCATCAAACACGTTTGTTCATTAAATGTCAACAGAGATGACACTCGGCAGACAAATGGAGTGTCCCCGGTAATAAGCATTACATGCGATGTCACTTACGTTCCTATTTCTCAGAGCTGCCAGGTGTCTGTGGTCCTTCTGGTCTTATTCTCGCATGGTTTTCCCGACGTAGATTTGTCACAGTAGATGCAATCGTGGACGTTAATCATTTTCTTTTTCGTCCTGTCCGGTTGATGAATTATCCGGTAGATCCATGATCTCAATGAATCATCTATTTTGCAGTAGAATGAAAAACACTATTCTCAGGCATTTTCCACGTGATATTCTTAGAGAGTTGGTTTACTTTAGGACATATGTTTGAATAATAACATTAAATTTCAATGTCATGTGATATTTTTTGTTGTACCCGTTTTTGCATAAAAATCACTGCACATGTATTTTTAGAAGTTAATTTAGGAACTTTGGATGTAAGTACTTGGCAGAATGATGAGTTTTCGATATGCTGAAAGGTGAAACGTTTTCTTGGCGGTTATCCCAAGTTTCTCTAAATCAGCATGCTTCTCTAAATCAACTTCGAGACTCATTTTGTTTTTCCATGGCATGCTTGATCCTTCTGGATATATTAACGGCTCGAAATAAGATCGAGGGAAATTAACTTTAAATACCACGGGTCGAGAAACGTATGGAAGACCGTAATTTTTAGCGAAATCAGGCATTTTACAGTATGTATATTTCAAATCGATCCACGCATGAATCTGCGAGCGATCTACTACTGTTCGTGCCATAGTAATTCCAAATTTCCTTTGGTAAATACAACCTTGAAAGGACAAATTTACGCTTTCAAGGACCAATTGTAACAATGATAGCTCATTTTCTACTGAGACGTTTATGAAAATGCTTCATTCGTTCTTCAACTCCTCCTTCGTACCCGTCCAACAAATGAACTTTTGTACAAAGTGAGTGTAGCGAAAACGACACCCAGTAAGAGAAAATTTTGATCTACGCTTGAATTATGCTCCCCCTCCCGTTAGAATCAATGGAGTAAAGTGAACTGCCAAGCCATTACATCACTGCCTCTTATCTCACAAGACATTCATATGCCTGCAAATATGAAAGAAAGTCTTTCGGATTGCCACTGACCAGTTCCACTGACCAGTTCCAGTGACAAAAATCGTCCTCCTCTGCTCAATGGGTAAATATCATACTGCGTATCGAGAGGTTGCACCAGTTCTCAAATCGGTTAAACTGCGCGCCGGTGGAAACCCATGACTCAGGCAAGGATCCTCATGAAAACGACCTCGTGGTTATCCACAAAACTCTTTTTATCACAACCACATGTGTAGCCATTATGATACTCACTCACATGCATGGATCGTCAGACTTTTTCGCGTGGTCACAGACCTCATTGTTTGTGTGTTACTGACTTATCTTACTTTAAGCATTGATAACGTCCAGACGATTTGGTGACGTCTAGTATTATCACTGTAGTCCGATATCAGGGTGTCAGTCTTTATCGCAGAGAAGTTTGTTTTCGAAGGGTAAGATCTCTCAGTCCAAAGTTAGCGTTCCAATATTAATCGTCCACCGCCATTTTTAGGTTAAGTTAAAAATCTCGGTAACACCATTTAGACTATAAGCAATTCGCTACGTCGCTTTCGACACTATTGCAAATCTTTGTCACTAGAACTTTTGTAGGAAGCACTGTGTTATAGTTGCGTATCGTATCCCATGGAAGAATTTATCAGCGACAGCAGTGTATCCAGCGATCGAGTTTCAATGCAGATGCACCTGCTGTAGAAACCTGGCTATTCCAGTTGGTACGGTATCGGACTGAAATTTGAAAGATGGTGGGTTCAAGCCCATTTTGAGCCACGCCTTTTCCACGATTGGTCATCTTTCGATCTACATGGTATTTGAAAATATCAGAAACCGATTAATAACTGATGAATCGACAGAACCGGTGTCTTACGAGAGAGCGAAACGTACCAAACCAATTCACTGAGTACACGCCGTTCAACAGTACTGGACGAAGTTGATTTTCCCTTGTCTTACGATAGCCGATGTTTCGGCTTAGAGGGAGGTGCGCAGAAGCACCA
>UZAM01007656.1:6532-20999 GCA_900618415.1 Soboliphyme baturini
AAATAGCAAATGAACCATTAATACAAAATCCAATGTGATCATTAAAAAGCCAATGATAATTATTATTGCAAGATACCGATTACATTATAAACAGTACAGATTAAACAGAGGGAATAAAGTGCATCGTTACAAAGGACGTTAGTGACTATGCGTATGCTATCAAACATCATCATGTCAACAACGTGGTTAGTTAGCCTGTCATACGCAGACTACTTATTATGGACATAAGCTCTGACAATCGCCTTACGGATGGGGAAAAAGTGAGCACAAGAAGGCATTGTAGTTTACTTTTTAACAAACATGTGAAGATCTAATATGCATAGAAGAACAAACCTTCTATTTTGCATGTTGTACTATCGCTTTACATAATATAACCTTGGAAGTCAACCATTTTACCTACTGATAGAAACCGAGATCGGGAGATAACATCTTTTTTACATTTATACACCTTTAAGTGATTTTCAGTAAAAATCAGGTAAATCAAAGCGAATTGCAGGGGCAAACCAACATTAACAAGCCGGAAGAATCTGTCATGGATTCCTCTGCGAGGTGCTGAATTTCAGCTGATATATGCTAGAACGCGCGTCTCTCGTTACAAACTCATTATCATACTCTTGTAACCTTGTAAACAGGTAGGTAAGACAGAAAACATTCAAACTCCACTAATTGCCCCAAAACGAAGTCCTCAGCCCAACATGGGAAGATAACTACACAAAGTTTGTGATCCTACCTACAGATAGCTCACACTGTGTAGTATCGTTGCGGATCTTGCCCTCGACAGAGCAGTATTTGCTAACTTCCTCAGCCCGAACTAAATTGTTAAAATAAACGAAAATTTAAATAAACGAATATTTTCTTCCATCATTTATCCAGATTTATACCGTGAACTCTCACAGTCTCCATGCTTCTGGTAATATAGGGACTCTTTAAGCAGGCCACGAATAGATAGTATTTTGGCACATGCAATTCTAAGGGAAAATCCGCGCTACTCTACTAAGTTTGACAATGTTCTAATACCAACAACATAGGCATATGTTCAAATTGCACACATTTATTATTAATATATTTAAATTTTAATCAGAAACCGGTGCCATGCAAATCTTTTGAAACTTCCTTGGAAGAGCACCTAAAATCCTGAAAAGTATCACCGGCACTTGAAAAATAACTTATTTTATCTTTCAAAATATTAGAGCCTTAAAACCATAGAATATCGAAAAGAACTACAATATTTTAGCAAAAATAATCTACCGCAGCAAGTAGCATCACAAATCAGTCCTTCATCAAGTTTTGGCGAACTGCGCCCTACACGAAGACATCTTCAGTTTAAAGATTTTAAGCATTTAAATGAAACTCAGAAAACAGATAAATAACTCGTTTAGCCATTTTGCTAATGACACAGCTGACTGTTGTGCATAGAAGTGTATAGTTCTGCAAATTCAACTAAAATAGTGCACAGTACATGATTCAATCGATAGCGACAGACAGTTCGAAGACGCGCCCAAGAAAGTCGTACTGCGTTGAACATATAACAAAATGTTACGGTTATAATTAGAACCTTTGAATCAATATTTCAGCTTATTTAAATGCTTGAATGTGACAAACAGTATAACTAACACAAAGATATTGATTCCGAAATAATCAAAAATTCTTAATGTTAAAAAGTTTAAGGAGCACAACATAATTTAATTTAATAATTTAGCAGAAACGACTTAGGAGAACACCCAGAAAGAATGGTATTTCAACGCATTTTTTGTAAATGTTACAAATGTAAGTTTCGTTCTGACCAACCAATCATCGCGATAGCTTGGTTCAGTTTTCATCTTAAACATGAGAGTATTTTGGTATGCACAACTTTTTCATCGCAATACGTCAGAGTACACTGCATCTACAATCAATTGGGCATAGCATGCCGCTTGATAAGTTACATCTCCATCGTTCTTTTGTGTAAAGTTAACAGCATTCGACTGTTCCTTTAATTTGTCTACGCTTTACCTAAACGCTTCACATGCTTTAAACCAGTCGCAGCTTGCAACCATCATCTGGCCTCCATGACTATTTCGTGAAAGTAGCAAATCGTTTGCGCATAGTACCATCGATATCTCACTCTGGGATTAAACATCATTCTTGTCGAAAAACTGTACTTACTTGCCATGACATGGCACTATCGCCATGCATTTAGAAAGCTTTAGACCAATCTCGTCGGTAACGAAAAAGTTGTTATCCTGCAATACATCCCTTATACCGTCAACCATCGCTCATTGAAAAGTTTCATGCCTATTTTGCAGTGCTGACGTAATTGAGTATGCACGTTTATGAAATTCACAATGTTTCAGATAATAAAATGATAGGCTGACGATAGGATGTTAGAATGACCGATCGATACACATGAGTTTGAATAGGGCGAACATTCAATGCATATAAATTCTATTTTGCTAGTATGTTCCATCAATCAATTATGCTACTAGTCTAGCAGCAGACCATTTTCAGAGTTTAATCGTCTGATAACATATATATGAGCAAAATAAATGACATGAAGAAAAACATACAGGAACGAGTACGATAATGAATCAATGGACTTATCAGCTTTATTTGAATTTACTTTCTGTGGATGCATGCACATTTTAAGATGGTTCAAACTAAAAGTCCGGTAATGCGGGAATCAGTGGTGGTATTTCGGAACGTCTAAAAAGGTTTGATTTACACGCCATTACGTTCGTTTGAGAGCACGTACACGGTTGAAAAATGTGACAGTGTGCCAGCGTTTCGTAGATAGTCTGCAATGAGCTGGCTTGCACATTTCTCGCAACTGATCTGCTGTTGTTATGATGTCATCTACACCTCTGATGTATTGTGTTTTGCGATCTAGCCAAAAAATGTAGAATGCTATGGATCACGAAAAGTCGCTGTGAGGCAGTATCCCAAAGAAACTTTTTGCACAACGTACACCAAAATAGAAACAAATATCTCTGAACCGCAGCTTGGTTTCATAGTTTTATGACGTAGTGCGACTTTTTTAGCACTGCTGTCGCTACAAAATCCCGACATAAAGATACGGTTGACTTCTGAACAGCGGGCTTTGACTGACAACGCATAGGAACAACGTCAACTGCCTTTACGCTGTCCAATGCTATCTTTGATGGAAGAAATAGCACTTGATGTATCTTCCGAAATTTACTCAAAGACTCTATCCACCAATTCAACCGGTATCTCGATTCACTTCGTTGGTATAATGTGCCATGATTTTCCCGGTGTTTATTACTGAAATTAATGCACTTTTGCGAACTTCTGACTTCTGGCATAACTAGTTGATTTTGTTTGCAGCAACTCGCATAGATCAAAAATAAAACTCAATAAATTGAGGATGGTTGGCAATAATGCAGTTCCATAGCAGGTTGCTTTGCGAGTCCGAGCGCAAAGTGCTGCGTTAACTTTCTCTTATTAAACTGCTACTTCCCCTGGGTAGGGCAGCAGGGTGTTAAAGTGCGAATGATAGGGCAACTTGGTGCTTCGGTGTGATCATGCCATGATGAGGTCTGAGAGTGCTTTAGACGTTTGCAATTTTACTCAACCAAACTGGTGATTGCCTTAAACAGCAAAAGGTATTATCCCGAATTTTAGAAATATACAGCCTTGTGGGGCATTTAGATTGTTTGGCAGCTCGCCAGAACATCTGCCAGCCAGTTTGACGAACTGTTGAAGGTCTGACAAGTAGCTGATTAAAGAACTCACCACAGAGACGAATGCATCTTAATGTTCGCATAGCGCTTCGAAAGCATGGTTATTAACGAGTCGAGTTAGAGTCGAGGCAAAAATACTTCGAAATAACGAAAACAATATTCGTCCCTTTTATTCGAAAGTAAATGACATGACAGGCACTTGTGAAGAATTTAATTGAGGTGAATTTCTTGATGAAGGGCATTAGCACTTTACACCAATTCTTCAGATTCGAACGCAGAGTTTCAGAGGTCCACCTTTTTCCACTGCGCCAGTGCTACGGAAGTGCAAACGAGTTGTGAGCCATAAAAGCAACTAGTAGCTTTTAATAAGACGAAGCATGATAATTTGCCAATAATAAAATTGGCATTGCATTTAAACAGTGACTTTGGCCGTGACAGCTGATCAGTCAAATGAGTTTCAATAAGAAAATCTGTTGTGCGATTTTAGAGCAACCGTCGATAGATCCTGATTATTAAACGAAACCGCACGGTGTTCTGTAGACATTGCCTTAAATACTTAATTGGGTTTGTAATGCATTGCGGGTGTTTTTAGTTGTGATTTCAATCTGTATGGGATGCCGGTAGTCGTTGAGGATGCGGGGGTGTCGAATGAGCTGCAGGTGACCGCGTCCGGTGATCCGAAGGACAAGGTGGACGTCGAAGTCGATCGCGACAACGGCGATGCTGGTTTTCTAGATGTGTCGGTGACGACGGCAAATGAAGACTGCTCCGGGTAGGATTTTGTTTTTGCATAATGACCAGCTGTCCTCGTCGCTACTAATTCCCTAGTTTCAGATGCAGCAGCTCGCGTGTCGATGACACGTTTGTGTCGACTTGTTCACACCAGGAAAATGAGGAGTTGATTTGCAACCTCAAGCATCGCCTCGCCTCTGCGGAAATGGTATATTTTTTACTAAATATGGTGCATTGATTTATCTTGCAAATTTCACAGATCTGTGTTTTTTTGGTGACAGTTCATGTTTATTGGTGGGTTGAGTATTTGGTTCATGCGTTTGCGGTCATACCGCTAACAGCATGAAATACGGTTCATTTTACACAACGCAAAAAGTGTAAAATAAATAATCTGTTTTTCATAAATCAGATGATTGATCAGTACTGGCGTATGTACTTCTGGCCTCAAACGTTAAAATATGTACGAATGAAAAACGAAAAAACATCTTAACTCAACCCACCTCTCTACGTTGATAAACCTTCATTAGACATGGGCCGAGACGTCGATACTGGTCGGTCATCCGATTGACAATATTGTTTGCACTGTGTATAAATAAACTGTTTTTAGTTTTAACAGTTGCACTTTTCGTTATTTACTTTTTCGTTTAAGTTTTTTGCTTGAAAATTCCAGAACTGTTCCATTTTAAGCAAGAGAACAAAGATAAATGAAAGTATGGCTCAGTCAATCGACAGAAGACGAACGCCCAAAAACAAAACTAAATAATTAATTGAACGGATGCGGTATTTTATTCGAACGTTGGCAGTTTGAATGCACACCACAGTCGATCTGTGAAAACTTACTACGGACGCTTTGGCCCATGCCTCACGGACTTCTTCGACGTAACGCTGGTGATCCTCTCTTGGGTTTGTCCAGCTTCAGCAGCTGGTTGGTTTAGATTAGTGTGGCATTACGCCAGTAGCCGTCTGTCGCTTAATATGCTGTTCTGCGTTGGTGTAATTAAATCCCTTAACACCGCGTTTCGGAACCGGCTAGTAAACTGAAAGTGTTAGAAAGGCACTTGTTAGGTGTGCAGTATTCAGAATATTGCTAACAACAGTACTAATATAAGCGCTACCACTACGAGTAATGTCATTAGTGCTAGCATCATTACTAGTGCTATTATCATTACTCGTAATAGTTATACCACTAGTGTTAATGGTAGTACTATTAGTGCTGTTAGTATTAATTATATCATTACTGGTACAATAACAGCTACTACAATGAGCAGTTTCATGGGTACATTGCAATCTTACTAAGGGTACTAACATTTCTCGTAGTACTATGAACGCTGTCACTACTGTTAATAATTTTCCTGGTACAAGTACTGCTACTACAATGCTAACAATATTACTAATACTATTAATAATGTTAGTACCAGTTATAACATTACTGCTACAAGTGCTACTACTACGAATAATGTCGTTAGTGCTAGCAACATTACTAGTACTAGCACTTTTGGTAGTATTACTAATGTTAGTACTAGTAATATTATTTTTGGTAGTAGAACTTGTGACACTAATGTTATTACTAATACAAAAAATGTTAATAGTACTAGCGATGTTGTCATTACTTGAGTAGCAGTACTTGCGCCAGTAATGTTATTACTAGTAGTGACATGGTTCATGGTGCTACCAGTAACTTTACTGGTACAAATGATGGCATTTCGAGTGATGTCATTAGTACTAACTACATTACTAGTACTGGTATTATTAGTAGTAATATGAATATTGTAGTACTACTAATAACATTACTCGTACAAATGCTACTATTAGTAATAATAACATTACTCATTGTGCCATTACTCGTACCACCGTTATTAGTAGTTCTATCAGTGTTGCCAGTATGACTAATTACATTCTCGTACTTGTGATAAAATTGGTACCATTAACGCTGTTAGTATTAACTTACAGTCATTCTGATATTAGTAACAACTAGTACCATTACTATTGTTGCTAATAACACTGGTACTCCTATTGGTTCCAATAGTTTTAGTAGTGGGACCGCTATAAGTTTGTATCACTAGTGATATGTCTCTTGGCTGAGTTGCTGTTTCCGCTGTCATTGTCATCTAGGGTGTCAAGGTCAAGGACCAGGTACCCAAATAAATTATGCCTAACGCGTTTGCAGAGTTGCTGGTACTACAAATTGGCCTACCACTTGTAGTACTGCTGCTCGTTGAGTGACTGATTCTGGAGTTCGCTATGCTCTAGGCACGAATTTGAATGATTGAATGACACGAAAAAGAGCTCAGCACCTGGCTATACTATGTTCTATGGTTGATAGCGAATAATGTTTAATAGCAGTTGTCATAAGACAACCGTTACAAGGCTCGTCTCTGTGATACTTTCAGAATATCGCCATTTACCTTTGTTTCATGACATTGTGCGGTGCTGATCTTCATTTCCATACTGTCGTTACGAGTGCCTTATTTTGCAAACAGTGTCTACAGCAGCGATGCGGCAAGCGTTAAGTATAGTAGAGTTTTTCCTTCTTACGGAGTGGTACTCGTTTATCAACCACAGAAGCGAGAAAGATTAGTGATCCCATCGGCAGTCCAGCTACGGATCACTTGATTCTGAGTCAGACGTTCTAGCGACTGAACGATCCCGGTCATCGTCCCTGTGAAAAATCGGTTGTTAACTGCGAAGACTGTCTGTACGTGTACGATATTAATATCGAAATCAAAGTTAACACCGGAGTCAAATTTTAGAGTCACACCCGTCGAGTAAGCGAGCATTCAACATTGTCGAGTGCAACGTAAAGTAGATTGCACTGAAAGAAAAGGGCATCAGCACCGGTTACATCAACCCTTCAAAGTAAATGAACTCTTACTGCTTCACCAAATCATGCCGTTCGACTCCTCCATAGAAAAGGACGTGGAACAAAGGGGTACCGTCTTCCACCAGACTCTTTATTGCCTATTTGGAAATGGTGTTCCGGAGAATTAACTAGAAAGATAGGGCTAATATCAGTGGTGAACAGCTCAGCCACCTAAGGTTTATTGATGTGGCATTCTCTGTGGAAAACCCCAGTCATCCACATTATATGCTGCAACAGCTCAACAGAAAAGGTGACGGTGTCTTCTGCGAGTCAGTCAAGCAATGGCAAAGATGCTTAGATGCGTAAGGCTCAGATGATATTAAACGGTGTAAAAACTGAAAACGTCCATAAACAGACTTACCTGGGTCACGAGATCAAAATGCAGCATGTGCAGACGGAGAGATTCTACGGAGGAGGGCAGTGGGTGGCGCGCTTTTCATCCCGTCAAGGATTTCCTCCTAGCCAACTTCAGGAAAGAAATCTGCGCCGCGGTCTTCAATTCTACCGTCCTGTAGAGAATGATGTATGGTCGTGAGACGTGGTCTCTCACTTAAGCTCTAGAGCACTAGATGTGTCATCGAGAGAGCCGTGGAATGACGAATTCTGGAATTTCACGTCATGACTACATCCGCGGTGATCAGACAAGGATGGGAGTGCAGGACTTGATGGTCGAAAGTTGAACGGACAAGCCTACGGTTTGCCAGGCAATAATCTCGGCTCTTCGACGGGAGATGGTCAGCGATGATCGTCGACTGGTACCCTTGAGGGCGGACTGTGCAGGTTCGTTGTCCACCATGATGATGTGAAGACTATATTAGGAACCGGAAAGTCGCGCTTGAAGGTTAAAGTGAAACTCGAAGCCGTGGGGAACGGCTGGCTGTCGTAGCCAGCGCGATTCGTCGCTGATTAATGGATGGTACAAGTAACGTAGAGATTATTTGAACGTTGACTTTGTCCGCGTCCTCGACAGAAAAACATTGTTTAAATGCCAGCTTTAATCTTAGCTTAACGAATAATAACTAAGGTTAAATTAAATGCCATAGATTAGCAGATGGCTTCTTGTTCCTTGCTTCTGCTTGTTATTCCTTGCTATGCTCAGTTCACAGACTAACTCGTACCCTGCTTGTCGATATTCTAGGAATTGGCGTTGAAAGCGGAAAAATGCGGCAAGCTTCAAGAAATGCAAGAAAACGTCGACAGTGAAATACAGGAGTTGACGGCGAGTCTCTTTCAGGTAAGTCAACGTTTGGCGGATTGTTTTCTGTTGTAAAAATGAAACATCTTTTCGGTTCCTCACAAATCCAACCTCAGAATCTGAGCCAGCCAGTAAGTGCTCAGTAACGACACGTGTATTTTATGATTTAAAACCCGTAATGAAATTTTGAATCGCCGGCTAATGAATGTGTGGTGATCAATGCTGACACACATCGATATGCCTTCAAAGTAAATTTACCACAGAGAACGACTCTTGAGAATTCGACGAGTTCAAACCGAAGGATTCGAGACAAAAATAATCACCCAGTTTGCCCCGCGATTGAAGATTCTTTAAACTACGCCAAAAAAAACAGCAGTTTACACGGCGCCATACGTGAGTTACGAAATGGAAACGAATGGTCATCGGGAAGGACTGCTCTCTCTACAAATCGCAGTTAATTGTCGTTACATGTTTGCGGCTAAATGTATTGGTTGTTCTACTGTGATACGATGCTGCAATTACTTTCGGTCAGATATCTGCGTAGCATTTATTTTGCTTTTACTTATTTGTCACCCTAGGTCGGTGTTTACCAAACTCAAGATAATATGCCATATCAACTTCGTAGGGATATTTCCAAGGGCATGGAAACGGAAGGATAACTTATGGCATGCTGTGTTATGGCGCAAAGCAGCGGTTGCTGTAAATGTTTGGACTTGTGATCGCTGCAATGAATCTATATAACTGGCCGATGCTCATTTCTATGGACTACTTGATTTAGTCCATCATCGTGTTATGTATTAATGGCACAATGCCTGTGGGTGAAGTACAGTACTTGAAGTTTTCGTTACAGTTCGATTGTGATGACTCTATGATGTCAATAAGTCAACGCAGAGTCATTAATTAGTTGACATCACTCAGTCATGTAATCACGATTAAGAGTTTATGTAATTAGCAGATAGTCAGTTATATCAATTTCTTGATTTTTTCCATCACATTAGAGATCGATCGGAAGTTCTCTGTGAACACGATATGAAACTCTCCGCGTAAGTATCTATTTCAAATGACTCCCACGTCGGCCAAAAGCAAAGGGGCGGTGCAATACTACGGTAAGACTTCCATGTCTGTTACTTTGCCGCGTTATCGGTGTAAAGTAAGAAGTACATTTTTCTCCTTTACATTGTAAGTTTTCGCCGTTTCAGTCCAGTTTCATTATTGTTAATATCAATTTCAAACTTGGCATTTTCGTCTGACGATAATGCAAGCTCATAGAGAGTTATTCCTCGACATGCAGTGTGATGAACCGAAGCAAATTTGAGATTGAGGTAGATGTATGCAAAAGCCAAAGATTTTGCAACTCTCATCTAAACGTCTATCTGCCGCCCGTCTTATTCACTTATTCATCGTTGTAAAAAAATGGAATGACATGACATTGTACTCACAGAGAGCTTTCCACAGATCTGTGGCAAGAATGAAGTTATATATAGCTCGCACGGCGACAATAATTCAGTTGTAATCAGAAATTGACTAGTGTGATAGCGGTATTTTCCTTTAACATAGACAAGTGGTCGAATGATTCATGGTTCAGGGCACCAAACGCAATGGATGATGAAAGGTTTATTTCCTATGCGTTTCGCTGCGCACTCCTTTGGATTTTTCACAAATCTCTGCTTGAAGGCACTTATATTTTAAAAGGCATTATACTTCACTCAAAGAGCTTCCAATTGATATATTATGTTATGGTCTAAATCGAAACATAGTAGGTGACTCCGTCTTTTATGGAGGTTAGAAGACGCGCGAGCAGCAGCAAGGGATTACAGTAACCCGCCGTTTGCGCCTAAACAGAGTGTCCTGAAACGTCACAAACCATTTCAGGAAGGTCTCAGAAAAAAGTTGTTGCTTACAAGTATGGTAGTCTTGGCATGTGGTTTAGGATGGGAGAATTTGTCGCAGAATATAGGTGGATAAATGGCGAAAAAATGTAACGGAGTGAATGAGAAACACATGTAGAGAATCTGTTTTATGGTGATTGGTCCTTTCGGTCTCCAGGTATTTATAGTTTTGGAAATTGCTGCTCTGTGTATTTCTTCAAATTCCGGATAATAAGTTGCTGCCTTCTTTGGCTCTCCCTTTACACTTTGTGTTGGAATTATAGCTGTAGGTTAGTTTTCTGTAGAATTTCCACATCATGGAGAAAATATGATTGATTTAGTCATGTGTATTCTTGAAGAGTGTTCGTTGAGTCCTGGTCGTTTTAAGGCTCATTCCTTTGTTTTCAGATTCATCCAGAATCAGTTGCGAATTTTTCGTAGACATCTTTGATTAATCGTGTAACGCTTGTTGTGCTGACTCCGTTACACACACTTTAGTCGTATTCGTTAACGCACCGTATCTTGTTGCATTTACTTTTCGGAAATCAGCTACTCTGTCACATCCCTGGCCCGGATAGTTGTTTCCTGCTCATTTACGTTAGTCGACTACAGTCGACTTCTAGTTCGCTTTTTCTGTTCACATTTGCGTACGAACGGCCCTGATAAGTCCAGAGGTTATGTATATATTTTCACACATTCTACTATTTAAAGGCTCCCTCGGGGAATTTGGAGTAAGGGACAGTGCAATGCCCCGTTTAATCTGCCATTATGTGCCATTTAGAATAACGTCATAGGTTTAATTGATTGATGCACTTCTTGACTTCACTTAACTGATTCTAACTTTTACATCGCGCCCTCGTTCAGCCTTGAAGTTTAGACCTTGCATTTATGACATTGTAACACTTTTAATCAGTGAACGTCCAAATTTGAATATAAGAAATGCAAGCTACGCGACATTTGTATTTGCATAACTTTCTTTTTCCACGGGTTTGAATTCGTGCTTAATCGTACGACGGTACACACAACACGTAGTGATAATTCAGATTTTGATTTTTCTGTATGAAGAGATTTTTTATTACATAATCACGCTATCTGTTCCTTTTTAAGGAGGCGTACCGCATCGCTGCAGAAGCGAACGACAGGCGTGCTTTAACCGAAAAGCTTCTGCAGGAAGCCAATGGGAAGGTAATTTACATTTATTAAAAAATATGCAACGACTTCTTAATCAAGACAGGTCACCTGTACTGCAGTTGTAGATGATGTGACAAATTTAATGAAAACAGTTTGTTAACGATGCATATTATCGGATGAAATTCTTGATAGTAATGATGAAAATTTCACTCACTTGAAATTGACTAGCATTTACAGAATAAATGTTAATTTTTTGCCGCAGTTTGAATGCTCGAATGCATTCGTCACGATGACAGCCACAAGGTTCTTTTACGGTTTGACGATACAGGAGTTCGACCGTTTATAATATCGGTGATACCCGGGACCCTGAGGTACACTGGCGATGGCGATGGCATCAACGAACGTTGATTAAATTGTGCCAAGCACCGATAGATCAGATTTTGAATAGCTGAAGAACACCACAACTGAAAATTCAGTCTGAAAACTGTTATTACTTTGAATATTCATAACGGTATCCACCGGCCGTTTCACAGATTATTCCCAAAATGCGATGGTACAGACAGGTCATGAGCCAACAGGCCAGCGACCGTTATGTTAATTCACCGAGATCCAGAAAATAATAAAAGTAAAGCGGATGATTATATGTTACCTCTCGGAGTGGCAATCCGTTCATACCGGTATAGACTGAAAAAAATTTGCTTTTCAGTCCAGAGTATTAATGTTGTAAACTTAAAGATGTGCAGACAACAATTCTAAGACTGGCGTATGGGAGTAGGCGTAGTAGAACCACTGTGTTACTGGTTTGAACTGTACCGCAAATCGGTTTCAGTCTATTCCGGTCTGAATATTTACTTGCATTTCAGAAATATGGGATCACGCCAATGCGTGCTAAGCTTTTGCTTCGTCATAAACCGTATTATGCCACTTACACAGTTTCAAGTTACATATGGATCACAGAAACGGGACGCATTATTTCAGCACTTGCACTGCCTAATGTATCTGACATTGCTTTGATTGTATACACTGTTGTTTCTTGTTGTCGGCTCATTATGGTCCTGATATTGATCGTGTGAATGTTACCATCCATTTTTTGACGTTGCCAGTTATTGCTAGTTTTGCTTTGCCTCCCCAGTTTTCTCCATGATCGATCGCGTAGTATAATCTGGTGGGTGCTAAATTGGTATGATGATGATTTAAGGAAAGAGGTCAACTTGCAATGATTCGAATATCGGTATTTCCAGCCATTCTTGGCTTCATTCTTTTCATGAAGTTAATGGTTGAGGCGCTGATGTTCATTTCATTTCTGTTTCTATTTCACTGGCTAGGAGTACCATATTTTAAACGTAGAGCCAACAGCGTCTATGAGGCAAACAGATTGAGGTTTCCTGTTTCATTCTCAGAGTCGTACTCATTTATCAACCTCTGAATGAATGGACAGGCTACTTGGCCTGTGCTACATCCGAGGAGTTTTCGCTTCTGAGTTCGACGCTCTACCGACTTAGCAACCCCAGTCACATACCATGATAAAATAAGTACAGTAATACATGAAACCGCAAAATTTCTAACGAAGTTCAATCGAAATTAACGAAGCTAATCAAACCATCTATTAAAAACTATATTTTTGAAATTCAACAAAACAACGAATCATTATTTCAAAAATGTGATACAGTCTAATTCCGGTAGATGTATTTTCAAAATTATTCATACGGTTTTTTTCTGTGGTAGCAAATACGTAAAAAATATTGCCTTGAAGATCATTAAATGGCAGTCAAGAACTAATAAACTGTTTATCTGCTTATTATTTTGGTCCGTTTCTAATTTCTGGAAATTTCTAGTTACATGTGTTTGGAAACTTTTTACAAAACAATGAAAATTCAGCCTGAATGCTTTACACAGATATTTCTTGTGCTGGAGAGTAATTTATCCAGATTACAGCTGGAGCCATGCTAAGTATCGACGTCAATGTATGTAAGATTAAGCCTAGGTCTCTTGCTACTGTTCTCTATTGCCGCGTGGTACTACTGTGTAAATCAATCATGTATTAGCGAAATAACAGTAGATCGCAGAAGTCATGACACGCTAAATGCGAAATTCTACTCAGCATTATATATATTTTTTGAATTGTTTCTAACGAAATATAGCGTTGATGGGGGGATCGAGTTGAATAAGGTTTTCAGTGTATCGTATTTATGCATTGACATTTTTACTGCTGTTTATACAACCTCGATATATCCCTTGTTCCTAGTTACGGGGACCGTTTAAGCAAACCGTGGCTCTATAATATTTAAACACCTGCAGAACAGTATGATATCATGATATCTGTGTAGTAGCATTTGAGGAGTAATAGCTCCTGCAACATTGTTCCTGAGTGTGAGGTGACTTTATTGGATAAAATAATGCGAGATGCCTCTGGCATACCATGTGCTGAAATGCCATCGAGTTGTGGACTATATAAATGCCCTCCTTCCCTAGCAGGCATCTCGCAGCGAGGAGGCGGTGCAATACGATGTGAAAGTTGGGTCGTGGAAAAGTCATTTGTTATTTAATATGCTCGGGCGTGAGAATTGCCCATGATATATCTTTGTCATACATGGAAAATTTTCCCTATCTTCTACCTGTCTTTGTTTAACTGGTTGATTCGGTTTAGGTTGAAGTACTTCAGGCGGAAGTTGAAGCCCTTAAAATAATCGTTTTGGCGTCGAATGTTTCTCTGAACATCTCTCAACCTGACAAGAAACATTCTTCTTCCGAAAGTACGTGCCCTAGTTTGGACGGTGGTTTGGGACCGGTCGATCCTTAACCTTATTCTGTTTCAGGCAAGTCGAAACTTCCGTTCCTGACGCACAAGCGCGACTCGAGCAATGGCAGTTCACTTGTTAAACAGTCGTCGTACGATCACTGTATGTGTTCTTTCCCGGAGAGTCACGAGGTATGCCCTTCGTGATTTACGGTGCAACGATCATTAATTTTGTCCTTTCAGATTGATCCGCTATACCACAAGGAA